>OMLM01020444.1:34647-70163 GCA_900302695.1 Helostoma temminkii | reverse complement strand
CATCCTCCTCCAGCGAACTAAGGTAGAAATTCACTGGAGTTTCAACCTGCAATGCGTCGTTTTCCATTTTGTTTAACTGTTTCTCCTTGTCTCTGTTTACTCTGTGCACTCTGTGTGGTCACAGTGAAATGTGAATCATTTCTCAGGAACCATCTAGTATCTGTGGAGCTTTACCTTTGATGACATCACATTACATGTGATGTCATCAAAGATGTCCTTTGATGTTGCCAATGGTTACTGGTGCATTCTATTATTTGATTGCTTTGTTGCTACTGGATACCGGTTTGTTTATATTTACATATCTGAACATAATTACTTCTAATATGAATTAAAGTTACCAATATAATCTGCATTAACATCAGTATGATTGTGTAAATAAATGCCTTGAAATTCACATAGTTTTAAAAGGGTTATAAAACAAACTTAGTGAGCAAAGTTGCTGCTAATTTCATGCTATCAGTGGAAGTCGTGAATATATTATGATACAGAAATTACACAAGTATACTAAGAAATTTGGGAACAAAATGCACACCAGAAATTCCCAAATCATAAGGTTACAGTGGCAATGAACCGAGTCCTGCAGACAGTTCTTGTTGTTCTTGAAAAAGAACATATTCATATATTTTATTTTTAAATTATACTACACATTACTACACATTATACTAAACTAAGTACAGCAAGCTAAGGACATACTGACACCAGTTTCACATATATCAGATACACTGGATAGTCTCTGTTAATGAACAGTTATCAATACTGAATACATATGCATGCCACACTTTTCAAATTTTTATTTTACAAAATCTTAAACACAGCATATCATTTTCGTTCACCTTCACAATTATGCGATACTCTGTGCTGGTCTATTACATAAAATCCCAATAAAATACATTTAAGTTTTTGGTTGTAACTTGACAAAATGTGGAAATGTTCAAGGGGTATGAATACTTCTGCAAGGCACTGTTTACCAGATACACTGGATATTCTCTCCTAATGAACAGTTATGGTAGTTTATCAGATAAATAACATGTTAATATAGTACATTGTTGGAAAATGTACAACAGTTGTATACCTTAAATGTACTGATATGTTGTTTACAATACTTCATGACATATGTGGCAGCTGTGAGTCTAAAAAAGAGTCCTGCAGAACCTCTGCTGGTGCATTAAACTGTGTCATATACTGTAGATATGAGTGGCTGCTTTAAAGGTGTGGATGAACTTTAGTGCCACATTCAAGTTGCAGGCTGATGGGGGTGTGGGACACACTGTGGTGAGGCAGGATGCAGTGTGAAAGAGCTATCACTAAGCTGACATCTAGTGGCTGAAGAGTGTATCAATCAAACAACCGTTTCTGATATGATACTGTCTGTGTCGTGTTTATTCCTTTTGTGTGATCAGTGAAATTCCTAATGAGTCAACAGAGAACTTTGCCAACATCTGTGGAGACACTAAAACTCTGTGTCTTAAACACTGTCACCATCTCAACGATCTTATCAAACTGTATGATACCTTTATGGACTATAATATAACTCCAGAATCAAAGTTTTCAATGTCATTTGTCATTTGTCATTTGTCAACCGTGATTCAAGATTTGTTTAATTAAGAACATGTGACCTCTGTTGCAATATAACAAATAAGTCACAAATGAACAATTGAACTAAGGTAAATTCTGAAAAGTGCAGAAAATTGTGCATTGGATTCAAAAAATCCAAAAATCCAAAATAAATGTAAATATTTTAAGCAAAGTACCTCAGTTTATATGGGATCAATACTATTTAGGCAAAGTAACATAATTGTAAATATTTGGATAAAAGTCCTTTGCAGCCAATGACTGCCTGAAGTCTGGAGCCCAAGGACATCACTAACGTCTGAGTTTTGTCCCTGGAGATGTTTTGCTGGACCTTGACTGCCGCCTCCTTCAGTTTCTGCTAGTTTGTGTTTCTTTCTGTCTTCAGTTTTGTCTTCAGTAACTGAAAAGCTGCTCTATTGGGTTGACATCAGGTGAGTGACTTGGACATTGAAGATTTTTCTTTGACAAGACAATTTCTTTGTCTCTAAAACTTGAATTTGTAGTATGTTTAGGGTGATCATTCATCTGCAATGCAAAGCACTGTCCTATCAGTTTTGTAGCATTTGGCTGAATGTGAACAGAGAGTATAGTCCTATACACCTCAGAATCCATCTTGCTACTCCTGTCTGCAGTTACATAAAGTCTAAAAAACATTCACTGCATAAGTGTTTCCAGATGCAACTGTAGAAAGAGATCAGTGTCTATTTTCCAAGTGAACTTTACTTTGAGTTGTTCATGAAGGAAAATTGTGAAATTCTGCTGAAGAATTTGAGGCAGAGTTTGAACCTCACACACTGTCCAAAAACTGGGTACTGGGTCTTTGCTGTGTGTTTGTTCCTCTCTCCCATCTATTGCACATCTTTCCAAATGTTCAGTACATTGTGCACTGCATTCAGAAATCTGTGCAATGTCCATTAATTGCCATTATTGACATGAACTTAATGGTTACTGCACGTTACAAAAAATGTTGCTACACGCTGAGGCTAAAAGTACTAATTCATTCATTTAATTAATTGTAGCATTTTACACAGCATTTGAAAAATCTCCAAAATAGGCATTTTTGTAAAACCCTCACAGTAAAACAATTCTATAATCTGAGTAAGCCAGATGTACCTGCAGTGACGTAGATTCACTCGACACCATCTGTAATGCATATTTTAAAATGAAAAATCCTGGTTTTGATTATCGGCCTTAACTTTGTTCCTTTAATTAATCTGTTTCTAGTCTGATTAAAGGAAGTGTACATCAGAAACCGTCTGCACATTGAGTTGTAATATGAACATTTATTCCCCATTTCAACACGGGTACTTTTCTGCCTTATTGCCTTTAACATGCCTTGATATATCTGTTTTTATTTATTCTTGCTTATTTGAAATAAAAACTCATGTTCAGTGGCCCAGTTTTCAGGTTGATGGTCTATGTGTGTCTTTGTACTTGTTTTCACAGAATCTTCAACGCACATGAAATTTCATCTATGATTCTTGGTCTGAATGACACAGAAAGAATAATAACATTAACATGGAGTCTGATATATTTCAGTAACTTTGTGGCTCGTGTGGTGCACTCTTTAATCAGCCTAGTTGGCTTATGACTCTTTGAAACTTATAATTTCTTATGACAGGTTGTGTTTTACTGCAGACAAAAGGCAAAAGGCAAAACATCCCTCTGATGCCATTATGGGCCTATACCACCAACCATATCCATCCCATGATGTAAACAATGCCTGGAGGCACATCTCACACGTAACTGAAACCAGGAAAACCAAAGGGGAAGATGTTCATCTGGATGGTAGACATGCACTCAAAATCATAACCAGTTTCAGGGAGTGGCTTGTTGTTGCTTTGGCTACGCTATTGACAGGATTATGATTAACCGTTCACCTGTCTTGTGCTGCCTCATAGTGATTGTATTGTTCTTTTATATGGAAACATCCGCTCTGCCTCCTAAATCTTGTCCAACACAAATATTCCCTTCACTGTGCAATCTCAACTTTAGCAATAAGTGCATTCATTTTAATGTTTAGTGTTGCTCTATAATAACAATGCATCTTCCATCACTTATTTAGATTGATCCATAATTATCAGGTCTACATTATAGTCTAATTTAACTCTATTAGGTACACCTGTACAATCTAATGCAGCAGCTGTGCCATCAGTTTTTAAGGTGACGCCGTTGTGAAAGGTCTTATAATAGAGGTCATAGTGAGCTCCACTGGAGGTGTTTCTAATGTTGTGACCATCCTATTTAAAATGAACATCTGAAACACCTTGTTAACGGAGGATTAATGGCAGAGTCTCCACACTGGATCGCATTAGATTTTACAGGTGTACCTAATAAAGTGGACACCCGCGCAAAGTGCGCCCCAGACTCATGACCGCAATTAAAATCTCCTGTTCTCCACTTTGAGTGAAATCCCCCGGTGCTGGTGTAAAAACAGCGCTCACGTGTTTCTGAAACGATCTCACAGCTGCTCAGAAAAGGTGTGTCACCGGCGTGACGTCACCGCCGTACCTGAGTTTCGGTCAGGAAAGGGGAAGGGCCAAGCCGAGTGAAAAAAAAATTAGTTCCTAACAGTTGACCGAGCTCAGTCTTTGTCTTGTTGTTATTGCCATCCATCCCCTCCGACGGGATTATCGATTATTGTCCTTTAGAGTGGACCTGAAGGATTTTTGCGAGGGTTTTATTCCCAGTTCTTGGCGAACAGGCCGAAGAGGAAAGACCTTTCCAACTTCCTGGTTCGCCACAGGTATGTGCGTTGTTCTTTGGTTTCGTGTTTGGACACTTTGATTATTAAATTTTTGTCTAGTTTCCAATATAATTCTCACATTCAAAGCCACTGTGACCTGCTGTGAGTGTGTTAACCTTAACTACCGTGTGGCACAGAGGAGCCTTGCAGCTCTGAAACGGGCAGGAATTCGGTCTACACGGCTGCACTTGTATCTGTCATTGAGTGGAGTGAGGATCCCAGGCAGGTGGGGAGGTGGCTTAAACATGGGTTCACTGTGGTTTGTGTTTTCTTCTCAGTCAGCATGTCAAGCACTCCTCGACGCGTCCGCCTGAAGCCCTGGCTGGTCTCTCAGGTGGACAGCGGGCGATACCCGGGTCTGGTGTGGATCGACCGTGAGGCCATGCGCTTCAGGATCCCATGGAAACACGCCACCCGGCACACACCACAGCATGAGGACGAAGACACCATATTTAAGGTTAAAACTCTTACTGCCCTGAACATGTCATTATAGTCTGTTACTTGTATGTTTATGAAGAACATGGCACTGGCACTGTCCCACAGAGGACAATAAAGTGTTGGTTTCAGCCACATTCAGAAATGTGCTTTAGAAAGTGACCAATTCTGTTGCATAAACTATATAAAAGATCTGGTTTATCAACCCAGTTACTCAAGGTATGTGTGGCTTCTGGTAGCCTGTTAGGCAGAAAGCCAAGGGGTCTTTATGGGAAATAAGGAAATGCTGTCCTATCATGGTCTCTGTATTTGTGCTGGTGCAGGTAAAAAAGTCTGTGTTTCTGACTGTTGTATTTGAAGATTCAGTGCATTCAGTCTGCTTTGGTATTATTGTCACCCATGTCAAACTAAATTAGAAAATGAACAAAACATTTGACTTACAGGTGGCTGCAAGACAAAAAGTCTTATTTTCTCTGTTTGCAAAGCTGTACAGTACATTTTATGGTTCCTAACCTGCCTCATTACATAGTGATGGAAAAACATCATTGTCCAGGATCTTGGATAAATGATACATATTAACAGCTCAAGAATAAGACATGGATCATGTGTAGGAATGTAAAAAAATAAACTGTGATATTGATATGTCTGCCCTCCAGGCATGGGCTGTGGAAACAGGGAAGTTCCAGGAGGGAGTCGATGAACCTGATCCTGCAAAGTGGAAAGCTCAACTTCGATGCGCCCTGAACAAAAGCCGAGAATTCAACCTCGTCTACGATGGCACCAAAGAGGTCCCCATGAACCCTCTGAAGATATATGACATCTGTGACATCCCACAGCCTCTCAGTAACCAAGGCAAAGAAGAGCTTCAATACAACTCCTATATTTTTCCTGAATCTTTAAATAATTGCTTAATTTCATGGTAATTTTTCAATATTTAATGTCTTTTGTCACCACACAGGCTCTTCAGATGCTGGTTCTTGGACTCCGCATGATGAAGATGGTGTTGAGGAAGATGTTCCAGATACACCAGAGTCTCTACCTCCATACCCAAACAGTGGTGAATGACTTGTCCTCATAATTGTTTCTTGGCACTAAAGTTAAAAAAAGCAGAGCAGTTAACAACAGTCCTTTGCTTTTTCCTAATTTAGGCACCAGCCCCTCTCCTCTAATTCTGTGGTCTCCTATGGGCTCTGACTCATCTGTGCAGCCTCCAAGTTGTCCCCCTTCAAACGAGGTCTGGCCCAAAGAGGAACCAGTAAAAATCTGGCCCAAAGAGGAGCCTGCCGATGTGGAGATGCAGCCCACACCCTTGGCTGACATGCCGCCCGCACCTCTGCCCGATCAATCCATGCAGCCTCCTCCTCTACCTGATGCAATGTTTGCATCACCAGAAATGTGGATCAGTTCCCTCCCGAGTAAGTATGTCATGCTTGGAACATGGAAATCCAGTCTTCACTACACATAATTAAAATAACAGTTCACACAAAATCACCAGCTTATTAGTCCAGTCAGTAGATATAACAGGCAGAGGTATGGCGATACCTACTGTCATGACCTGCCGTATCCGTGGGCAAAATTTAGTATATTTCAGTAAAAATAACTTCTAAGTCTGTCTCTGGCTGTCACTGAGCCACCTGAAGATGTGAATCACTGGTTTACAATAAAAAACAATCAATATTTACTATTTGTTTATTTATTTCTTGATGCAAACAGCACATATTGTTTATTTAAACTGACTGAGTATGTTGGATCAATTCAAAATAAACTACAGCCCCCATGGTCATCATAGTGAAGGAACATAGCACAGTGAGGCTGATTGTGTTTCCTTTAACAGACAGAAGTTAAGGTCTGAAAAAAATTATATAATCTGTCTTCAATTGAAACTCAGTGTGCATTAATATCTCAGATGCCAGGGTTATTCATTTTAAAGTTGTGTTTCCTTGTGTGAACCGTCTTTTTTTAGTGTAAGCGATACATCATACATGGCTCTGACATGTGTATGCACTTGTCTGTGACTCAGTGACAGACCTGGAGGTTCAGTTCCAGTACAGAGGGAAGGAAATGTGTCCCACAATGACGGTCAGTAACCCACAGGGCTGCAGGCTGTTCTACGGAGACCTTGGCCCCATGGTCAACCAGGAAGAACTGTTTGGACCGGTGAATCTGGAACAGTTACGTTTCCCCACCACAGAGCACATCACCAATGACAAGCAGAGGGTCTTCACAAACCGTCTGCTGGATGTGATGGACAGAGGTCTAATCCTGGAGGTCAGTGGTCACGATATATATGCAATTCGTCTCTGCCAGTGTAAGGTGTACTGGTCTGGCCCCTGCGCTCCAAATTCAGCCGCACCCAATCTTATAGAGCGGCAGAGGAAGGTCAAACTCTTCTGTCTGGAGTCTTTTCTCAGCAGTAAGTAAATTCAGTAGTTAAAATCTTTGCAGATGTTTGCTATTTGCCAAAAGGCAACATGTTGCAGCATTTAATTCTTTAATTCTTTGTGTGCTATGCAGGTGTGATAGCGCACCAGCGTGGCCTGACACCAGAGCCCCCTCAGTTTGAAATCAGTCTTTGTTTTGGAGAGGAATGGCCTGATGGAAAGCCTAGGGAGAGGAAGCTCATCATGGTCCAGGTGAGAAATGGTGACATCTTTTGCAAGAAGAGTATTTGTGGTCATCAAGGGACGGTAGAGGCCAGTAAAGCAGAAGTAACGGGATGGTGGCTGCAGCTAGCAACTATTCTGATGACCATTTCATCTATGAAATGTCATGAGGGTTTTTTATTTACTTTAGATTTTAATCAGTTAATAAAATAATGTAGATTAATATACGTCCAATTGACTGATCTCTAGACCCCACTATTTCAGTAATTTCATTTATCTACAATTCATCACATCTTTTTTGAGCTATAAGAATCTGAATATGTTCCCACATTTCAGTTTCTCTTGCTGTGACTCATATTGGTGCTCTGTCCTCTGTCCTGCAGGTCATTCCCGTGGTGGCTCGTATGATAAGCGAGATGTTCTGTGGAGACAACACACGATCCTTTGATAGTGGCAGTGTTCGCCTACAGATTTCTATCCCAGATATCAAGGATAACATAGTGACCCACCTTAAGCAGCTGTACTGTCTGCTACAGACCCATCAAGGCCAGGATGGCTGGGCGTTGCCCCCAGGCTCGGGCCTCAGCATCGCCCAAACTCTGCAGACACAGTGAAGAATCTGTGTATGTTTCGCGCTACTGCTGAGAGTTGCCCACCTCTTAGCACGAAAGTACTTAAATAGAATAATATTAGAAGTGTGTACAATATACTACAGGTTTTGCTTTTGATCTTATCTCTTGTGTATCTGTCTGGTGGCGATGAGGCTTTTCTGCTTATGAAAGCCTTACTCTATCATTACTCTGCGTTATGTGCAGGAACCGTAGACAGGGTGGTGACTGCATGGGCCAAAGTCCTGCTTGCTGCAAGGAAACATCTAACTTAGTTAATGAGTTACAGAAATTGCCCTGTGCCTTTTTTATCCAAAATGGGTCAGTGAATACCAAACTTTAGTCATTTATGAAAAAGGCCAGAATATCTTTTTAACTTTTGATATTTTATATATTTTGAAGAAACATGTCTAGCAATAAATTTATATGCTTTGGAGAAATGTAGGCAAATGTGAAATAAAGAATGGCTGGATATGTTTTTCTTGTTGTGTGAGGTCCTGTTTTTCTGATAGACAGAAGTGTCTATTAGCTGGTCGTCTAGTCTGTAGTTTTGTCTTTTGCTGTTTTATTTTTCTGTTTATATTGTATAATATTGTGTTCATATCTGTGATTTTAAGCATTTTTTTGTATCCAGGCAGCCATGTACTTAATGGTTAGCCGTGTGTCCGCATCTATCCCACAGTTGCATCTTTATTTTAGCAATAAAAATACCAATATAACATTGATGTGTATTAATTCATGTTTTCATTATGTTACATAATGTACTGCATTTGATTATGTTTCTAGGCAACAAGAGTAAAATATGTCTGCATCCAAAAATGCAACAGTACTACCCATTTTATTTTAGTTTTCCTCAAATCAAAGAACAGTTAAGAGTTGTGGTTCTGGAGGAGGACAGGTTGAGTTAATTAGGGTTCTGCACATTATTGATACACTGAAGCTGAACAGAGTAAAGAGTAATGTGTTGTGGTCTAGTGTCATCTAGAAACACTGAGCACCACCTTAATGACAGGCTGCTCTGCCTATGTGAACACCACCACAGTAACTTTGTCCTTACTGCCACCAGACTCCACAGTCTACATCACTGCATCCAGCAAACTGACCACACATTGATTTGCTTAATTGCACAGGTTATAGGCCCAAAGCTCACACACTTTACTGTCTCACTGCTTTGTACTATTATCACTATTAACTCTTCTCTGTTCTTCACTTTACTTTATTCTAGCTTTATTATACCTCATTCAAGGTATTTTAAATGTAATTGTATGTTGACTGGATGTGCAATTCCTTAAATACTATCCTCAAGTGATTCTTAAACCCAGTCATTAAGTACCCCTGGATCAGGTGTGAGATATCAGTTCACTTTGCCCACCATGATCTGTGGTGGTAAACAAGCAGAGCAGTGGTATTTGAGAATTGGGTGTGAGAACCACTGTTCAATGATAATGATGGCATGTTGTATATAATGTGATAGATGTAGTTAGAAGATACAAAATAGACAACCAACAGGGCTGTACTAAAACTGTAGTGTAGCATAAGCTTTAATAGGTTTGGTTGAAAATATAAATGTAACTAAACTTTCATCTGTGAATAAAAATGGCTTCATTTCCTGTATGGTTGTTGCAACGATCTTTATTCACAGATCAATGTTTAGTGTCTGGAAATGTTGCTGTTCAGTTGTTCCATGCTCAGGTGAGTAGTCTCCACTCATTATTAAACAAGCAGAAGGTCTTGACTTCACTTGACTGCATTTGTTAAGTTTTTAACTGCAAACATCAGAGCTAAGGAGGCACAGTACAATCAAGAACATCCATTACATCAGTATATCAGTGACATAGTCAACAACAAAGAGGAGAGTTTTCAAATACAAATATGGTATCATATAGTAACTAAAGTGCTGTGGACATTGTACTTTAATTGGTATTTCTGTTTATTGTTCATTAATTGTCCTGTTAAGTCACCAGATATGATTGTATTGTTGACTGTGGTATCATTACATTCCTAAGACATTTAATCTGGTTAATGTTTATCGGTGTGATTTTCTCCTGGTTTTATTGTGGAACCAATCAGTCATTACAGTAATTACACTCTGTGGTTTTATAAACTAATTAGGAAAAGATCCCAAAGGTTATGGTCAGTGGCAGCTGGGCTTGCTTTAGGTTCTGGAAGATGTTTCACCTCTTACCTGAACGACAGAAGTAGCAGGCTCATAAACACTGTGCTCAACGATGATGGTTGCCCCTGGGTTGTTGTTGATGTCCACCTGGCTTTCACTTACGTTGTTTAGACCAGCTCACACTGTGAAACCTTCTGGGTAGTGCTCAAAGAACTGCAGTGTAAATTAGTGATAGATCATGCCTCAGGCCACCTCCTCTGTTGAGAGAGAGCTGTTCCACTTTGACGTGAATGGTTTCTTCATTCCACACTCGTACCACATTCTTTGTCCAGAATGTGAACATTGCTGTTTTCAAATGAGTAGCTCTTGTGTTTCAGGTGCAGATGGACTGACGGAGTCTTGTCCCGAGGACCTGGCTCTCCTGTTTAGTGCCATTCAGGCCTGACAAAGCTTTTCAATTCAACTTTATTTATATAGCGCCAAATCACAACAAAAGTCATCTCAAGGCACTAGTGTTTTCATTCACACCACTAACACTGATGACATCCTGTTCATCCCCTAGAACTACTGATATTGAACATAGTGGTATACAGTATGTGGAAAGAGGCGTCAGGAAAGACAAATGAAAGTATAACTGGACATTAAACTGAGATGATGAGATTTACAGATCTACACTATTGACTTACAACAGAAAGACATATTTTTCCAAATGATGACACTGGATTAAGTACTTAACAATATCATGACTGCAAACAAATAACCCAGTCCATTAGTTTCTCTGTAGATCAGCCTTTAATTCACTTTTGTGTAATTAGCAGCTGTCTGTGGTAGATTGTGGTCATTTTTAAATGTCATTAACTGTTTTGTTGTTTTACACCAGGAAGAAAAGGAAAAAGAACAAATAGCTCAGTATTCACATATGTAAAAACGACAAAATGCTGCTAGGGTGAATGAGTTCTCCTTTAGTCTTTGGAAACTTTAAGCTTTTCCAGGCTTCCCCATTCGCTAACCTTTGCTCACACAGGAGGCTGCACTAAAGATCTCACTCCCTCCACTGAGCGGCTCAGTATCACTAGGATCATTTTGCTGCTGTCAGTGGACTTTGAACTTTCCTTTTATGAGGAAGTCTTGGGTGTATCATGTCGTTGACTGAGGCATAGACTTAATACCAGTTTTATTTGTTCTTCAACATAAATAATACAGAAGGAAGAAACGGCAGGTTCGAGCGCCAGACATCGAAGGTGAGAACTTCTGACAATAGATCTCCACAAAAACTAAACTTAATGTCTTTCTAATTTGTATAATGAGCTGTATTTAAGGGTCATGAAGGGAAGTGTGATTTGACAAAAATTTATATTTGTTATAGTAAAACTTTCATATTTAATTCACATAAACTTGTTGAAACAGTTTTTTTTTACCAGTCATATTGTATTTGTTCTTGAACCTGGTGAGTTTGTTTTAAATCATTCACACATCATTCACCACTACCGCTTTGTACAAGGTTGTCACAAAGCCGTGTAAAATATTCAAACTAAATGTTCTGACAGCATCATAACGTTGTTGTTAGTATGACATCAGTGCTGTGTTAATGGGTGACTATGACAGTCATCAAAATTTCCATTTATTCATTTATTGCTATTAAGTATAGGTGATTCAAGTGTATATGTATGTATTGTAAACTCGCCTCAAGGTCTTCAATCTTCTTCAGCTTTAAATAGAGTGTGGCAGCACCAGAAACTAAAATATTTGATTTATTACCGTTGTTAATGCAGCTCAGATTGAAATTGCTGACGCTGAACAATCATGCTGTTAAAACTGATATTCGCAGGCGTGTCAGCTCAGAATGTTCAGGAGTGACAGTCCTTTTGGCAATGATACCAGCAGCTATGCCGGATCACTGCTGTCCAAGTATGTATTTCACTTTATCTAAGACTGACTGGCTGCTTGTTTCTGCCCTTTGTTAAATCGCAAGCGAAGGATCAGGATTGTAAATCGCTTTCATTTATCTTGACAGTGGTTATTCTACTATGGATGAAGGCTCATCACATTTGTCAGATCTGTCGAGGCCCAGTGCAAAGTCAATATACTGTAAGTTTACACAGAAGTTCTTAATATAATACATGATTGCACCCGTTCACTTTGGTTTTACACATAACGCAGAGCTCTGCTTTATGTTTCCCCAGTGCAGAGGAAGGAGTACGCAGCATCCATCAATAAAATGGACAGATTTCAGTACAGAGTGGAGGTATCATTATATTATCTCTGTCCACACAGTGTCATCCGTTTTGAACCTTGTCATGTTTAATGTCGCCTCTGCTGCCTCTGTGTTACAGCACTTGTTCAGTTGTGAGCTGGATGGGAAGGAGCTGAGGAGCGTTGCAGACTGTGTGGAGCGGCTGCAGCTGCTGGACGGGATGGGTCGTGTGTGGGGACAGAACATGCTGCTGGAAGTGCGCGGCGCCAAGCTGCTGCTCACAGACATTGAAACCAAGGTAAACATCACCAGAGTGATCTCTTACAGATCTGTTTCTGGCCACAGAGTATAAAGGGCATTGACTATGTACCAGTGAATCGTGCTATAGCCTGTGCAGGCACCATGTTATTCATTGTTCTTCACAATTATCTTCAAACACTAACTCCAGCAGTGACGGATTAAAGCTGCTGGAGGCTTGTGGAGGTCCAGTACTAAGACCCTTGTGTTTCTGTTTTTCTATAATTTATTATCCATCTATGCATGTGGCTGATTGGGTTACAGTAAAGCTTTAATGTCCTGATAGGAAATTTAATCTAAATACAGACTCACCTGTCGTAAAAGTCGTACGTGTATGTGTACAAAATAAAAACCCAATCTCATAAAATGACAGAGAATCATTCAGTCCCTGGTGTCCGATGTCAAAACGGAGAATATTAAAATCAACATCACAGTTTGACAGTAACAGGTGCTGTGTTTTACAGGAGGAGCTGGAGTCCATGGCTCTCAGTGACATCCTGGAGCTAAAGGCCGTGCTGGATGCTGGAGTGTTTGACTCCCTGCTCACAGTATCAGTGAAGTCCAGCAGAAAAAAGACCACCACCGTCTTCATGTTCCAGTGTGAGGATGTCAAGGTGAGAACAGACCCAAGTAAATGGCTGTTGTCATGGCTGACACGAGAAAGAAATGATCTTTTTCTTGTTGTTTACAGGCAGACTTTGTTCAAAAGGATCTCTCACGAGCTCTGTCACGCAAGACGGAGGATCCGAGCATGAGGTGAAAACAACAGTAAAGTCACTGAGCACATGCAGCGTAATTGAAGCTTTACTGATGTTGCCTCTCTTTGAAACAGAAATGCAGGACCTATACCTTCAAATGAAGGAGTGAAAAACATGCGTAATGCTGAACCAACCCCTAAACCTAAAGAGCAGAAGCCTCCAGTTCGCGTAGCGCCCAGTAGAGTTGCTCCTGACTATGGTAAGTGGCAGGACACTGATTATTAATTAAAGAATAAAAATCCATACCAACTTTTCCATCTTTTTTGATTGTACATATAGACGAGGATCCTGAAATGATTGAATTTGAGGAGCAGGAGGCTTTAAATCAGTTCTATAACATTGATGAAGACTTTATGTCTCCTACTCGCCCGTACACAGAACTGGAAAGGAATGTGGTGAGTTCCCGTCATCTGAAAGGAAATGTGCAAACTCTGATGAAAGCACTAAACACCTGTTGCATGTTTAGTTTTCTGCAGAAACCATGTAGAAAAAGCTGTTCATAGACTTTCTTTTTTTTCCAGGACATCCTGAATCACACCTTAAATGACATTGAAATCTTTGGGGGGAAAGTGGCAGCAGTAGCTGCTAAAACCTCCAAGAAAAAGAAGAAAAACAAAAAAGGAAAAGGTAATTTAATGAAGCGACAGACAGGCTCAGTATAAATGACAGTGACAAATGACATAAAGTTTCACGTATTGTGATGGATTCTTCTTCTGTTATGTTTTTATTTATTTATTTTTTAGTCATGGAGGGCATGCCCTCCGAAGAAGAATTTTCAGTATGTCTCCGTAAGATCAAATATGCTTTCAACCTTCTGGTATGTGTCGTCAATCACATTTCCTCACTATCATAATGGTCAGCATTGTTCCTGTTCACTCAGGGTGTGCTGTACAGTTTGTGTAACTAAGGATGGGCAGTATGAATGAAAATCCTTATTTTAACAGGGGGAGCTCAATGGTAAGATTCATAATCCCAGTGCTCCTGAGTTTATTCACTCCCTCTTCGCCACATTAGCATTTGTAAGTCATTTACACCTGAATACTTTTTAATAGTAATTTAGAGTGACTTGAACACATAAGCATTTATGTGCATCATTTCCTCCCCAGTTGGTATCTCACTGTCAAGAGACTCTGCCACAGTGCATTGTGGCGCCGCTGCTGACGCCTCTAAGCATCCGTCTCATGAGTGAAGAGGCCACATCGGCGGAGGATCAGCTCTGGCAGTCTCTGGGAGACGCCTGGAACATCCCCAGGTGAGACACTTTATTTTACTATCTACATGGGATCAAAATCAGATTACACCTCTGCTGGATTTCTACATTCAAATTTTTGGTTTATGCACATAAGCTGCTGTGTGTATGCAAAATGGTGTCACTATCACGAGTAGGTATTTGTAAGGACCTAGTGTGTGTGTGTGTGTGTGTGTGTGTGTGTGTGTGTGTGTGTGTGTGTGTGTGTGTGAGGAGGCGTGGCCATGTGGATCTAGTGTGGTAGAAAGGAAAAAGATCAGGAAGACAGAGGCAGAGAACTGACAAAAATTAACAGGACTGAAATAAAACTAAAACAAAGACATGGATCGCGAGAGCCAGGGTGATAATAAAAGCTTATGAGTTTGACAATGTTACCAGCACTCAGTGGCCTGAGGATGACGAGGACATCCCAACATACACTCCTGTTTTCTATGATGGATGGCAACCCCCTGATGTAACTGCAGCACCTGTATTGAATGCACCTCGGAGCAGACAGAGTCCACAACCTGCATCCAGCCAGGTAAATCTTCACATGAAATATCCAGTTTTACAGAAGCACAGATGCAAAGGTAGTTTGTGAACAAAAAAGAAGACAATAATTTTTTTCTTTGCAGATTTCACCCAAGTGGAAACCACCACCTTCTAAACAAAAAGCACAGTATGCACTAGCACACACAGTATAATTCAGCATAATGTGAACACTGTAAAACCCAGTTCTAAATTTCTGCTGTTTATTTATTTATTTAGCTCAGATGGGTTAAATCCACGTCAGATCCGAGTTACAAGGGACTTTGTGGCAAGAAATCCCAGAGAGCTGACCATCAGAAAAGGAGAAGTAGTCGAGGTGAATATTGATGACATGAACCAAGTGCTTTTTCTGTCTTTTTCTAAAAGCTCCACAATTGTTCAGAATCTGTGCTTTGGCTATTTACAGCTGTTGGACATGACCAAGCAGTGGTGGAAAGTGAGGAACAGCAGGGGAGAGGAAGGCTTTGTACCCAACAATGTCCTGGATGATGAAGAGTCTAATGAGGTGAGTGCAATAACAATAATAATAAATATTGAAACTTTTCATATTTGTTACATTTACAAAGCATAATCATTCCTGTAACTAGGAAGCCGTGGGCTCTCCTGTCCTGTCGAAGAAGTCCAAGCCTGCAGAAGTGAAAGCCTGGTTGGAAGAAAAGGGTTTTAGCAAAATGTAAGTACATGGTGATTTATGGGGTATATACATTACCAAAATAAAATAATTATGTTGGACTGTGAATCAGCATTTAATTGTAAATCTAATGTCCAACGTTGACACATTTTTCATTCTACAAACATTTTTGTTTCTCTTCACTTCCATTCAAAGGGTGAGACAAGACTGACAAAATTAAAATACATGTATTTACATTACACCCCATCAAAATCATTGAATTCAGTGCAGAAAGTAAGGTCCATGAAGTGGAGACTGCGAGCCAGGCTACCTCACCGAACATCAGTGTCTGACCTCGCAAATGTGCTTCCAGGAAAAGAATTCCCATAAACTCACCCATAAACCTTCCGGAAAACCTTCCCAGAGCAGTTGAAGCTGTTACAGCTGTAGTTATCTGGACGTTGAGTCGTGGCAATTGGACTTTTTTCTTGTTAGGCTGAAATCTTTCATTAAGTACCTTCATCTGTCTGAGGAAAGTTGGCTGGAGACCACAGATATCTGTATCCTCCAGGATGACCACAGTTAATCACCAGTGTTAATGTGGACAGGAGGTGTGACTGTTACATGTTGGCACTCCCTCCCCTTCCGCTGTTCACCTAACAAGACCATCAGTGCAGGTGTGAAGGTGAAACCAACATGGAGGATCCAACCATCTCTTCTCGGGCTTATTAAGCTACTTGGATGAGTAGTGAAACATTTCAGCCTAACAAGAAACGAAACCCAGCTACCATGACTCAATCCCAGATAGTACTTCTGGAGCTCTGTTCATATGACGGACAAAGAGTTTGGAAACCTTCACTTCTGTGATTCCTAAACTTTATGGAAGTGAATGAAATATTGCTGTAATGTATAATTTAGAGTTTTCTGTGTCTGAGAAAAACTTGGTGGTAACTTCACCACTGCACACAACTAACATTAGTGTGGTAAACACTGTTACAGTGCATCACACTGGTCACTGACAAATCAGTGCTGCTTTATTTCTTGCAGCACTGTGCGCTGCCTGGGTGTGCTGAGTGGCTCTATGCTCCTGGGCATGACCAGAGAGGAAATGAAGTCGGTGTGTCCAGAGGAAGGAGGCCGAGTCTTCTTCCAATTACAAGCAGTCAAGTCCTCCATGGCTGTAAGTGACCACCACAGTGCATCTTAATTTGTCTCCACTGTCCATCTAGACACTTATGATTAAACTCGTGGATGTGCTTTGTTTTGTGTTTGAACACAGCAGGCTGCCAGATAAAACAGACCTACAAGAGCCATGGACTCCACATGTCAGCACTGGTTAGAGACCATGACACATAAGCATGAGTTAATTTGGTTCAACATAACTTATCTTCTCTAATACATTGTCAATAAATGTGCTTCATATTGTAAGAGTAATATAAATGTATCTTTAAAATGTATATAAGTGAATGTAATCAGATCAGCATGTCTTACTTACGTACATCAGAATTTAGCCAGATATGCTACACAACTAGCTTATAATTATATCTATAACACTGTGAAGTCTGTAACAAGAATTTATTATACAGTTATGATCTGTAAATAAAAGACACAATGATTCAGCGAATAAACATGCTTTATTTCGTTGTCCAGACATTACACATGAACCTCATCAGAAGCATTTAAATCTGTAAAACAATAACAATCCATTTCAGGCAGTAATATGGCTACAGGTCAATGGACACAAAGGCAAGATTAAAAAAAATCTAAGTGACAAGATTGTATAAAAACAAAGACACTGAGAAAAAGTATCAACTAAAGTGTGTTTGTAATAAATGCTCTGTGACGTCAGTGTAGAGAAGTGAATCAAGTTCAATGTCTCAACAGAAAATGTTTACATAGTTATTATTAGTGAACCATGAATCTTAATAATGTAACTGAGTAACTGTTTTTGTGCTCACATCCAAATTATTATTATGTTACTGCTCAGAGAGACAACAGTAACAAAATAATCAGCAGCAACTGTGATGATCAGTTGATTTTTTATAACATTTCTCAAGTAGAAACTGGTCAGAGCTTCTCAATACAGAGATTTGTTGCTTGATCTTTGTTTTCTTTTAGTAACCACATTATTTTAGACTATTTTTTGGCCAGAAATCAGATTAAATCAACTTCCATTGTGCATGGTTATAAAGGAAACCTTTCACCATTTTATAGACAGAATAGTCATCAGATTAGATAAAGTGTGTAATCATTAGTCTGAGCTCTGCCTGTGCTGCAATTATCAGAGGTTAATATTAGTGAGGTAGGGTGCACCATGCTGTGAGTGCCCAGACTAGTGGCTCTGTGCTGACTGTAAAACAGGAAACATTACAGAGGACATACAAATCGTAAACAACCAGTTGTGAAGATGAATGGATGGAAAACTCCATATTCTTATAACACAGCAGTGTGCTCTATCATTTAAATCATATTTCCATAATTATCTTCCAAGATGAAACACAGTCGTCAACAAAGTTGTTACATATTAAAACTAAGACAAATGATGAAATGAAGGTACAGTAAGTAAACACAAATACACTTTGTGCTTGAGTCTATGGGCCAAAGACGTCAAGACAGTGTGGATCACAACCCTTCAGTAGTTCAACCAGAGGGAAAAAGAGAACGGACTCAAGTTGGCATTGAAATGAGTTTTTGCATCCAACAACACCAGTGACAGGCAGCAAAGCAGAATAAGGGCTAGTTTTATAGAGGCGAGAGTGTGTATGTGTGTGGCTACTATAGAAACAATCTTTGGCTTCAAAGTAAGAGGCATCAGTCAGGTACCTTTCTGTCATGCATGCTACAGGTAGACGGCAACAATGAGAACTAGCAGGAACAGAAATCAAGTGTTGGAGAAAGTTGATTCTAATACGAAATAGGCAACAATTGTCTAATTAGCAAACACAAACTGAAAGTCTCTTATTTTAATGGCATAATACTACTCCACAATGATCAATAGCCACAAAGCTTAACATCAGCATACTGAGAATATAAAATTTCTTATCTGTATATCGACTTTAAAAAAATACACTTTATACTTGAGAACCAACAATCACACATAACCCACCATGTTCAACGCACAGCTAAAGTGTGTCACACTTAGAAGCTGCTGCACTCTTTCTTATCATCGGTGGATCTTGTCTCCTAATCATCTATGGTATAAACCAAATGCTTAAAATCCTAAAATCCTTCAAATGAAGACCGACATTTTCCAATTCTCTTCTAGTCTTGGTATCAAATGCCACTGGACAGTGAGGTCTAGGTTTAAGAAGAATGCTCACAGTTTGATGGGAGCGTGATAACATGATGAGTGTGATCCCAGATTTAATAAGATCTGGAGCAGGTTTTTAAAAAATGCTACAAGAACTGTGCAACTCTGTTAACCATGTCCCAGCATGGTTTGCTCACGTCTACATGGTGCACGATGCTGAGTTTTAATCTATTTGCTGTAATATTCGGTGCAAACAGATTTCTGACTCCGAAGCTGATTGGCAGCTCTGAATTAGTTACGATGCGTTACATTACAGCTTGCTGTAAACAGCTTATTCTCTCCTGTCATCTATTATTCATGCAGACATGCAAAAAGCACCTATAAGCAGATAACTAGGAAAAAAGAAAACAACTTTCATCCTCTAAAAAAGGTAAATGCTATTTTAGACTAGCATGCAGCTAGGTGGTTTCAGTTCCACTAGTGTGGATCCTGCATAGAGGGCTACTGTGTGTAACTGAGGAAATGTATGCAGTACTTTTACATAATAAAGAGAAAACATTCATGGAAACAGTTTGGGGACACTTGGGCATGCAGTGCCCAAAGCTACTGTAAAAAATGAAAAGGCACTGTGAAGTCTTGAGTTAGTGCATACATACACTGCACTGCATGCAAAGGAAAAAAACACAACTTTGTAGTTGTCCATATGTAGGGTCCATATTTTCAATGAAGTAATATGGTGGTGTTCTCCTCAGAGATGAATCCACACTTACTTCTCACATGTGTGGATGAACTGTACAGTTTGCTGCTGTGGTTAGAATCTACAATTCACCATCAAATCAAAAGGAGTTTCTACAATTTCTTTTTCAGTTTGTTTCACTTGCAGCAAAAAATGATTTTCCTGGAATGTTTATAATCAACCACTGCGGAGCTATTTTGCCTTTGCCTTGCGTGCTATGCTGTGTTTCATTTCTGTTGATTTCTGAACTGTACTAGACAGAGCATAATGTATGACCTATAATCAGCACTGCAGCACTCAGACTCAAGTTTTTCCACCTTGTTGTCGGACTCCAATTTAGTCCCCTCAAGCTTTAAGACGCCCTGGAGAGGCTAAAACAGGACCTTCATCAACAACGCCACTGAATATTTTCAGTAAAACTCCATCTGTAATCCTTCATTACAAGTTTGTATAACCAAGGTGGTGATAGCAGCACTAGGATTATTTAAGTAGCACAACTGTATGGTGGGAGAACAGTAACGGATTTGTTTAAATGTGCTGTTTTTTGTAACTACTACAGAGGCTACATGCTGAAAATATCTGATGAAAACATATCACTGAATAACATCTGTGTGATCACTTTGGCAGGACAAGACAACGGTATAGAGTTAGGATGTCTCCGACACAAGTTTAGTGCTCTGGCTGTATCCTTGGCTGTGCAGCTGTCAGTGTGTGTATACTTCTAGTTATGAGTTGTGGTGTTTAAACTGTAAGTAGGATGAACAGCAGAATTACTCTCACGCTACGTCTCCTCAGTGTCATGCTTGGTGAACCACAGGGCTTGGAGTTTACAATACAAGACAGAATGATTGTGATTTCAGTGGCGTCCTGGCAGAGGGCCCATGGTCAGAGAATCCTCCTCATAAATAGTGTCCAGCTCTTCCGTGCGCACAGCATGAATGATAAGATGAAGCTCCTCAGAGAGTGTCTCGCTGCGGTATGCCACACGGATGTCAGGAACGTTTGTGCGACGGATGTCGTTGCTTTCGGGACCTTCCTTGGAATAACTGGGGCCCAACCAGTAGCTTTTAGCCTGGATTAATGAGAAGCTACATGAATGAGAAGCTCAAATATGAGTCAAATGTAGAAGTAAAACACATCGTCTGACTGGAAACTGTGTGTGAGACATGTTTTTAGTGTCTCACTACTACACAGTAAAATATAACTAGTTTCAACTTAAAAAAGAGTGGCTGCCAAGTCAACAAATGCAATTTGTTCTTCTAAAAGAACTAAATGTTGTCAACTAAACATTGCATGTCATGTTAACTTGTTATTTAGTTTAGTTGATTTAGATTTAATGATTTCATTTATTGAACAAGTTAGGTAGTTGGATGAACTCTAGTGTGAGTCTTGTGTGATTTGTTTAACTTAACCGACTGGAATCAAGCAATTTAAAGAGTGAAACTCTTGAACTGAACTGTAGTTCTGCAGCTAATGTGACAAATTGGCTTCTAACTGAGCCAGAATGTACCAAGGTCGCTACATAACAACCATGTAATTTACTGTTTAAAACATAAACAATACTGAATGAATAGTTATAAAGTTGTTTACCTTGTGTGAAAACCCACTCATGAGGACACTGTTTCTTGCCAGCTCACACATATCACAGGAACTTAGTTTCCACACCTGAGTAGCAATGCTGTACTCTTCCATCAGAGGCTCCTGTAAACACACACACACGAGAAAATACTGTAATGTAGCCTCATCACTTCTGATGATGTTTTTGCAATTTGTACCTTTAATTTAGGCCAAAGATAACCTTCTTTAACTGACCTTGGTGAAGTGGAACTGAAGAGGATCATCAGTGGACAGAGACACCATGAGGCCTCTGGACAGGTACTCTGGCAGTGGGTTGCGGTGGTAACTGAGGAACAGGCTGTTGTTACTCAGCGGGGACATGGCGATGCCAATTTGAGCCAGGTAGTAAAGATACTGCAGCACTGGGGCCTGACAGATATAACAGAGAGCAAATTATAAATTAATTTGATGATTTTAAGATGAATCATGAAAGTTACCAACCAATATTTGAAAGATTAAAACGTTATTTCAGCACATGAAACATTTACAAAGCAGTGTTAAAACAATGCAGTGTCTTGTTCTGACCTTTCTGAGCAGCAGCCCATGGGAGATGTTCTCAGATAACATAAAACCTGACACCAGGTGATGGATCGGCCCTGCCTCTCCACAGTGAGGTCGCAGGACAAATGTGTGGAAGCCTCGTCGCCTGTGTCAGACATTGTTATTAAAATCACTTGTATTTAGTTTTTTCCTGAATTATTGTGTTTAAATGAATAGATGAGAGATCAAATGAACTAAAACTAGGCAGCTTGTGAGTTATGTGTCTGGCTGCCCCTTACCTTCGCAGGTGGTTGAGCACAGTCATGTTGGCATAGGTATAGTAGAGGTAGTAGGAGTAAGGTGGGTTGTCTTCTTCTGTCCAGTCCGCTGGCAGAGGACTGTCAAGATTGAAAATGTGGTGCTCAGGTTTGGACTCATCGTCCACACTGTCAAAGCCGACCACCTATTAACATAAGTGCAACACATTCACAATCAGCCTCTTGAATTGTGAATCACCAGCATAGGTTTAATTTTTAGTGATGTGAAACTCACATGCTCCAGGAAGAGATGCAGCTCCGGATGACTGCGGGGGTTTATTGTGACTTCGAACAGAGGCATGAAGATGTTCTCCAACATCTCCTGGAAATTAGCCAGCTGCTTCTTTGTGTGGTACACGTCACTGATTATAAAAAGTATAGCATGACTCAATTACTGTTGTTTGTACTCGCACTGAAAAAAGACCTTTACTGATTTAGCACTGCATTCTGTCAGATCCACAATGGACAGTCTAGAAACCTCTTTAGTGCTAATAAAGAGATTAAATGGGCTGTAATTTAAACAAGTGAAGAAATGGTAGAGTACTCACAACAGACGAGGCACCTGGATAAGCCAGCGCACATTATCAGAGTACACCTGATGTTTGACAGCCCACTGAGCCAAGTTATCCCATTCGTCTCGGGAGCGTCCATAGATGGACAGACGTAGCTCAGAGTTCTGGTACTTACTCTCCTCCAAGTCAGCCATCACCTCCTGGACAAATAGTGACAGAGGGTACTCCATGATTGGTTTGTGTAAATTATTTGGAGGAGCTGAACAAATTATGCACAAGCTCTTTCACACCTTTATTATGTGTGCAAAGTATTTTCCCTCAATGTAGTTGTCAGTCTTGATGAAGATCTCTCTGAGGATGGATTCTCCGATAGGGTTGTATTTGGCATTGAACTTGTCAAACCGATGGAAAGTGTTTCGATCCTGATAAGTACAAAAAAAGTATCTATCTGCATAATCTTGTAAAATAATACTGCTTATAGGGTTATTTGGTTTGGGATAGGTTTATTTTGTACTGCTGCTCCCATTTCTTACCGCATGCATGTCGAGAGTATCAACACTTAGGTCAAAGGCTGTGAGGTTCATGCTCTCAAACACCTCCTTAAGGGTCTGACCCCGGCCATTCTCAATGTGAACAATCTCCTCTGGGTATTTCTTCATGGCTCTCTTGATGAATCGCAGGAGGTGCTTCTGGTTCATGCAAGATGACGCATGTATGTGTGTGTCCACCTGGAGTCAGTACGGAACAACAGCCACAAAAACAATGTCAACACTTTATGACAGAACTGATTTTTTATGTCAGTGGCAGGAACACTGAGTAAAGTTCCTTTCTGGACCACAACAGGATCAGTACCTCAGTGTTATTTAAATGTCTACTCTATGTGTGTACATCACAACACATACACAGATCAGGTGTGGTTCAGTTGAAAAAGATTTAGCAATAGGATTAAATAACTAATTTACAAATTTGCAGTGGTGGAACAGTTGTGAGCCAAAATATATTACAAAAACAATGCTGATGGATCATTTAGCCAACACATCAGTGGATGCCACATTTTGGATCTTGCCTTTCGTATATTGTAGAAGTCCCTGTGAGGAACCTTCTTCTGTGCTGCCAGTTCCTTCATCTCATTCAGGAGGATGTGCATCTGGAACTTAGAGCTTAGGTACTGTAGGCGACGGTAGCAGAAAGACTTCCTGTGAACCCCGTAAAGAGGAAACTCAGACATGCTGCATTTGAAACATACACTGAGCTAAAAACGATGATATGTGAAGAACAATGCTGTCAAAGAAAAACTCACACTGGTCCGTTGATAATGAGGGCCATCATAACATTCATGTCTGCAATATACTCCTTCAGGTCAGGATACGGCAGGTCCAGTTCAGTACTTCTGCAGAGGAGGACTATGAAGGTTAGAAAACTGATTCACTATTTCAATGAATCTTCAAGGTGATAGTTAACAAATTCATACTTGTCCATGTTGTTTTCCTTGGTGTAGACATGGACAACTCCATCTACCATCTTGCACCCATATCCTGTGTCTGCTGGCATATTCTTGGGGTCCTGATTGTCATAAGGGTGTGTCTCTGAAACAGGCGGGTGGACAGGGGCATCTAGGAAAACAGGGTGAGCATTAATTTTCCATCCTATGAAAATTTGTTAACAATGATACAGAAACTGCTGAACTGAATGGGACAAAGAGGAGGAGCTGTATTAAGTGACTCTGTGTGTCTCCTGTGTTTTCATTTTGCTTTGTCTGAATCTGACCAACCTAATTAAAAAACATATTTAAGGGAGAGTTAAGGAAGTGTTTCATAATCACTTCTGTTTCGCTAACTATTTCATGTGGCTTTAAACAATAACTGAGATATGCTAATCTCTGCATTTCCCAAAGTACCAAAAGACTGCAAACTTGTTTAAAATTGTACACATACATTAGTTTTGGAGTTGAGAAAACAGTTTTGAAGTCTGTGATGTTGTCCTGGTTGTAACAAAATCACCAAATGTTGTTAGATGTTGCAGAAAGCTGAAACATCTTGCTAATAAAAGAAGTGGTGTTTGTAACTAGCTCACCCTTACAAAGAAACAAAGCTAAGAGAAAAACAGACCACAGACACTCGAACGCTCATGTTTTGTTTTTTTCTAAGAAACACTTTCTGCATGGATGTGATAAAGTGTGTTTTGTAGGATGTGTGCATGCTATACCAGCATCTACAGGGGTCTCTGGTATATCATCATAGACTCCCAGATCAACAGGTTTCATTCCAAGGTCCTGTAGGGCATGAGCTGTGGTCTTACAAAACGCCTGCATGGAACGGTTTATGTATTTCTCCCGAATGAATAATGCCTTCACAACACACTTAGCAGCATCTACGAGGTCAGTGAAGGGGACCTGGAAGAATATCAACACACACACGCTAATTTCACACGCAGCTGCATTTATTTTATTGAGGTGCTGATTTGAGTGCCAGTAAGAAAACACTGAAATCATATGAGAACTTTTAAATTAAAGGTCCTCACTCCACACTTTTCCTCTCCTGTTATTGAGACCCGCTGGTATTCTCTCTCCATTGGCATTTCTCTCTCCTTAAATCCTTCGTCTACAGTGTCTTCACTCTTCTCCTTCATAAACCTTAAGGATACAGACAGAGTAAATCTGAGTTTAGAATAAGAACACAGGTGGAGGAAGAAGGATGAAGACGAAGAGCTGGAAAATACCAGAGGTAAGAAGGAATTGTGGTAGAAAAGTAAATGGAAGGAAAAAAAATGTTCTCGTTTATTTTTCAATATAGACATATGGCACTGTCAGCCTGCCATTAGTGTAATTTAGAAAAAATTAATAATAACCTTTACTCAATGCACATTTAATGCTGAAATCTATTACACTTACAATGGCTGTAAATTGCACACACTACACAACAGTTTTTGACAAGTGTGAGTGTATTCCTTAAAAACAGAGTTGGTTCCCCAATCAAAGTCCAAATATATCTCAATAATGATATAACAGTCTGACGCCCTACTGTGTTAATTTGAATACATTTGCAACCATTTAAAAAAGGCTCACATGCCATTATGGACTACTGGTTTAATAAAACATTTATTTTAAATCAAATCAGTAAAAAGTGAATAAGTCTGAACACTTTTCAAACTCACACATATAAACTATCAGTAGTTAAACTACAAATTTGCTTAATGACCAAATATGTAAAAACTGTAATTACCAAGAAAGCACAGGAAATTATATCTTATTTAAACTTGGACATATTTTTATTTATTAAAAGCAAAACGATTCCCATTTCAATATTTATGTAGTCACCAGCAGAGGGAGAATGTGGTCCATCTCTATATGATGATAATCTGTCAGTTGTTCTGGAGAAAAGCAATTGTGAGAGTCCAGAGTGCAAAACACAGTAGACTAGACACTAATAAATATACAGTATTGAGAATAAACAATTCAATGTCAGGTAAATAGTTGCCATGCACAGTTCAAATCGTACAAGCAAGCCAAACAGAATCCTGTAACAAAGAAAGAACCAAGAAAAAACACTACACAAAACAACATACTGAAGCAGAGCTCACTCACTCTAGGTCTGTTGCACTGTCGATTTTCATGAAGTCCTGTTTGGCGCGGAGCAAGATCTCTGGCTCAAGCCTTGGGATGATATGCAGCGGCACAGGGTAGTGTGGGCAAGGCAGGGGGGCAGATGGGCACCAGAGGTAGTGAGAAGAAATTAAGCACACAAAGGAAGAGAGACCAAATATATGCACACGTGAACACACACTCTTTCCCACACACATGCATACATTCACATACACACAAAGCATTGGGTATTAAGTGATCAAGGTGATTGACACAAACAGAAAAACATCATCAGTTAGTAGTGATAAACCCTGATTGGTAAACAGGGGCTTGCAGGGGGCGTGGCAGATGACCACCCAAACAATTGGCTTAGTGGTGCAGATAGCGTCAACCCTTGCAACAGAGACAGAACCCACCTCCTCATAAAAGTTTGTATAGAAGAACACTAAAGGGCAGCTGGCAGCTGCTGGCTACCCAGGTAGCCTATTGCCAGAGTTAGTTAGCCAATAAACTGGCATATGGGAAGGTGATGCAAGACTGTGTGTAATGGATGGAGGGAGCAGGGAGAGCTACATCTGTAATAATGTAAAGAGCTAATACAACTGGTTTGTGTGTGGTGTGCTTGCATTTCCTCACTTAATGTCCTGGCTGATTTGCCTCTCTAGTCGGTGCCGTCGCTCTTCCAGCTGTTCAATGGGGCTGTCCTCTGGGAACTCATAAGGAGCGCTTCGCATCTCGCTCTCTGCCATGCTGCGTGTGAACAGCTCCTGGTGTAAAGTTATAGCAGTTATGACATCATATAATGGGAAACAGCTCCATTTGCAGGCACATGGAAGACACACAAAAACCATCCATAAAGGGCAATGGCTTAAAAATGTTGCTTTGAACACTTTTAGGTGAGGATGCACCAATTAACTATTTTTGAATTGGATCCCAGTCTGAGTTATATAATGTTTCCAATCCAGTGCAATCATAACGGGGCCAACAGAGAGAAATAATGTGTCTGATTTTCACTACCTACCTCAGCAATCTCTTTGTATTTTTCCTCCATGGATGTTTGCAGGTCAATTGGGTAGTGGGTGATAGAAACTGGAGTCCCAGGAAGGGATCGCTGTGGCTTGAGGGGCTTGGGCCCAGATGCACCACACAGATCTGTAAGCAGACACAGACATTACATTACAGTAACACAGTGAGTCACCATGACTTCATATATTATTAATTTCAGAGTCTTAATATTTAAATCAGTGGGTGTAAAGCACAAGGCAATGCAGTAACAAACTGCATTTTTAAATGCTTTTTAAATGCAACTAATTAATAAATAGCAGCATTTCCAAGTGTGCCATCATTAAAAAACATCAAAAACATTATTTATAGTATCATTTATTTATCTAACTTATTTAGAACTGACTGAAACACAACCTAAAATATAAAAAGTATCATAAGAAGTAATCTCAGTATATTTTTCTGTAATGCTGACACATGTTCTTAGCAATGTAAAGTTTCAGCAGAGTAAACTTTTAAAGAGTCAAAGTGTTTGAAGAGTCAACTGAACACTAGTTTAAGTCCCCGTTGGTCAGAGGTAGTTTAGTTTTATGCATCCAGAGGCACAATTAAAGGCTTAGTGTCAACGTTACTAGTCCTCCTGTTACTGGTTTCATGGGAAACATACAATTTAAAGACATTTTCTCTTTTCTGCAAAAAAAAACTTTGCATTTTATACAACAGGACATTTTTATTTTATTCAGGAATATCAGACAAAGTTAGAGTTCATATTACACAGGCACAGTGCGACTGTGTATTATGAATATAGTTACACAACATGAAAATCCTTGTAAACATCGAAGAACCAAAGCACGCTCTAGAAAGGATCGTTGTACACATAGATGTGTCAATGACACATGAGTATGCAACACATTTTTCCTACACACTGACATATTGGTAAACAAACCTGAGTGTGACACAGAAGCCCTCACCTCTCTAGACCTATTAGAAACAGACACCAGCTCCACTTTAGACTAAACCACACTCAGTACAGGAGAACTAAATACTAGGGATGTCCCTGTTTTTGGGTCCAGTTCTAGTCCTTTAATATTTGTTATATGGCAAATGGTCTGCACTGCACTTTTCAGCATTTTTCCTACCTTATTGATACTCAAAGCCCTTTAATACTTCTTCTCATTCACACATTCACACACACAGGCAATGGCAATGGCAATGGCAGAGCTGCCATGCAAGGTGCCTGACCCACTGGAGCAACCTGGGGTTCAGTGTCTTCGCAAGGACACTTGACATATGACAGGAGCAGCCAGAAACCAAACTACTAGTCCAATCTGGTATTTCTTCAGCTTCAGTAAAATTTCATCAAATATGTATATGACATATTGATGACACCTTTTTTTCCAGAAGCTATCTGATCCAAAAACTGGAAGTCCTTAGATTTAAGCTTTTGCTGGAACTAAGAACCCTTAAGTCACATGACATTTGACAGAGTGGAGCATCTTCCCCCACATAATATATCTGGCTACACAGCACCAGCTAAGAGATTACCATAACCAACAAGTCAGTAATGGAATAATTTTCATTTCCTGGACTTGTACTAGCGATGGGTTGAGTGCATAGTACAACTAAATACACTGCTCAAAAAAATAAAGGGAACACTTAAACAATAGATCCTAGATCTCGATTAATGAAATCTTCCAGTTAAAATTCTTTATTCATTACATAGTGTAGTGTTGTAAACAAAATAACATAAGAATGATCAATGGAAATTAAAATCATTATCCCATGGAGGTCTGGATTCAGAATCATACTCAAAGTAAAAGTGGAAAAGTCAGATCACAGGTTGATCCAACTTCTGTGGAAATTCCTCAAGACAATTCAAAATGAGGCTCAGTAGTGTTGTGGCCTCCACGTGCCTGTATACACTCCCTACAACATCTGGGCATGCTCCTGATGAGACAGATGTTCTCCTGAGGGATCTCCTCCCAGACATGGACCAGGGCATCAGTCAACTCCTGGACAGTCTGTGGTGCAACGTGGTGTCAGTGGATGGGACGAGACATAATGTCCCAGAGGTGCTTGATTGGATTCAGGTCTGGGGAACAGGCAGGTCAGTCCATAGCATCAATGTCTTCATCATGCAGGAACTGCTGACACACTCCAGCCACCTGAGGCCTAGCATTGTCGTGCATCAGAAGGAACCCAGGGCCCACTGCACCAGCATATGGTCTTACAATGGGTCTGAGAATCTCATCCCGGTACTTAATCGCAGTGACCGATGGTGAATCTGCCAATCCTGGTGTTCTCTGACAAATGGCAATCAGCCTGCACAGTGTTAGGCTGTGAGCACAACCCCACTTGTGGACGTCGGGCCCTCATACCACTCTCATGGCGTCTGTTTATGACAGTTTGAGCAGAAACATGCACATTAGTGGCTGCTGGAGGTCATTTTGTAGAGCTCTGGCTGTGCTCCTCCTGTTCCTCCTTGCACAAAGGTAGATACTGTCCTACTGCTGGGTTGTTGTCCTCCTACAGCCCTCCACATCTCCTGGTATCTCCTCTGTTCCATTTGCACAACAGCAGGTGAAATTGATTCACAATCAGTGTTGCTTCCTAACTGGACAGGTTGATATCGCAGAAGTGTGATGAACTTGGACTTGCATTGGAATGATTGTGTGTTGCCTTTATTTTTTTGAACAGTGTATACTTGCCTCTTAATGCTTTGGTACACACAGAAACATCACATTTACTGATTCCTGTGTACTTTCTAAACATAAAATTGGATTAGAAGAACCATAATTTAAGTTAGTACCATCGTTATATGCACATAGTAATTTACTTGCTCATAATAAGTCTAAGGTTTTGGGAGTGGAGTGTTCTTTCGTCTCTAAAATTGGTGTAATTATTGGTGCTGTGTCTTCTCTGGGACAATTAGTCTCTGCCATCTGCTGTCTGCCTCCAAGGCTGAGTTAGAAATGAACAAAGGGCACCGTGATGTTTTGAAGGATGTGAGGACCGCGATCTGCTGACAATCATGTGCTAAAGGACACAGAAAGAGCACTTGAACGTGAGTGCATATCATTGCTGCCTGATTAATACCTGATATTTAAGGTAAAATGATAAATCAGAGTTAAAACATTTAACAAAACTTTATTGATGGATATTCAAATTAACATATAATGTAAACAAATATGTTTATTATATAATTCAAAATCATCTCAAACAGCTGTTTGGTATTTCCGCACTGATATTTCTAGATCTTTGTTCGTACCCATACATCATCAGATGTAACATACACACATCTGTGAATATACAGTAAGGGCTTGTATTGCTTGTATTTCAACTGGACAAACAGATGACTTCAAGTACACAGACACACACATAAACAGAGTCATTCCCAGTATAGTATCCCAGTAATCCTCTGGCCTTTCCGCCACAGGTGACACTTAATCCAGGACCCCAAACTCTATTTGTCTCAGTGACGTTATCGTAGTTCACTCTGCTCTGCACTTTGATAACTTTTCACAAACAGAAACAACACAAACACAGTCAAGAGACAAACAATAGTTTATGATGGAAAAATGAATAAAGACTTCATGAAGGCCATTGTGATTTATTCAGTTAATTCTTAAATTAAAAATATTTTCAACAAATTTAAAATGTGTCCTGACTCTAACAATTATTGAACAATAAAAAATAAACATAAAATAATAATATACCCTGTGCTGTAATAAAGAATTACAATCATAGCAGGTGCTTGACTGCACATTGTCTCCTTGAGACAAATTTAATCTGTACAACTCATTTGTGAAAGAGAATGTGGATCAACATGGGACCTAAAACCTAATCATACATATGTTTGTGCTAGTATGTCTATGAAGCCTTACCAAAATGAAGGCTGGCCCTTGTCTCAAACCACTGTGGTCCAGGTTGCATAACAAAAACTAGAAAGCCAAGAAAACACAGACACGCAATTTCCTGTGTGTATCTGTGTGTCTATTTTAGACTGAAATGCCTCAGCTCTTCCATCTTCATGACTCCACCGACTGTTAATTTCTTAGATCAGTGAGTAATACTGACAAAGCTCTCCATCTCAGCTTTCTCTCACATCTGTGGGAGCTGAGTCGGCACACCACCCACATACACCACCCACCTGCTCTTTTTGATCTCTACCAGACAGCTGTCTAGTATCTGAGTAGCTGCCTCTGCTCTATAGGGATCAATACATTGCTTCCATCCTGTCTCATCCTCCCTGTCCCTCCGGCCAAAAGTTACAGCAGTTTTGGCATCTGCATTCTAGTTGCAATATTTTAGCATTTAAACAAAAAATGTACAGTGTGTCTAAGAAAATACTCCATCACTACAACAATCTATATAAATTTATCAACATTTGCTTCCTCTAACACATTGTTAAGTGTATTTTGACAAGATAAACAATTCATCTCCTTCTTGTACAGTCGGTTATCTCCCAGTATTATTTCTACATTTCTCATTCAATTTCTTTGCTGTAAGGAATGTCGGTCAAGTAATGTGAGTTTGCTAACTAATCACGAAATTACCAATTTATTTTCAAGCTGAAAACAGAACTTGTTGCTATTCTCAGTGCAATGACAAAGATGCCGTTTTCACCACAGTAACAACACTCACAGTTACCCAGCATTTTAGTGAACACATCTGGTCTTATACAGACTAACCAGCATGAATATCAACCTGTTGTGCCTCACTTCTTATCTTTACTCAAAGCACATTGAACTTTTTTATATTTTTTAGTCAGGTATCAATTTGGATCTTGCTTAGACTATATATGCAGAAATCCACATCCTTCTTTCTGCAGTGAGAGCAGCGAAATGTTGTGAGCACGTTGCCTCAAGTGGTTCAAGCCAACCGAGTCCCAAGATAATTAACGTCCCTTCCTCACTGCAAAGATTTAACAAATACTGGTGTCACTATTGTTGGATGTAAAACAAAACAGTTCTTTTAGTAATAATTATATTTTCTGAAACCACTATATGAGTTTTGACAGATATTTGCTGAATAATCACACACTGTAACAATCATCATCATGAACATAGATTGTGTCTACATAAATTTGTGGTAGTATATTTGTAAAACAAACGGGAGCTTGTTGTCTCTTACAATGCTAAAAGTCGTGCAACCAGGGATGTCACACAGCAGCAATGCATGATGGGCATCTTGTGAGAAAAACTGTCTCTTGTCTCAGTCCCAGTAACATGTTCTAGTTTCCTTTTTGGCCTAGTGCAAATGTGGCTCCTCTGTTCAGAAACAGTTGTTTTTCTTTACAGGTTTCACTTAATTCCCTGAGAGGCAGAGCAATGACATATGCTTTAGATGTTCCTTAGCAACAACAGATGAAAATAAACCTCTACTTTAGATTTTCATCTTGAAAATATATCATCAGTACTCAGCAGCAAAGGTTCAAAAGAACCAACATGGGTGAATAAATGTGCCTGCTGAAAATTATCTGCAAATTTACTTTCAAAACAGTAAACAGCACAATTTTTTTACAAACTTACTTATCATGAATTTCTGCCAGAAAGACAAAGTTACATTTCCGTGAATTCTTAAAATACTAGATGAATTATTAGTAATGTGCTAAGAGACATTTGCTTTAACTCCGACTCCACATCTTTAACAACAACACAAATGCCAACTATTCTCACATAAACATCAGGAAGATCAATATGTTCAGACTGACATCAAAAACTGGCACCCCAGACATTGTGAAAGTTTACAGTTTCTGTGTGCTCAAACAGTGTTAATGAAGATGTCATTCTGAATAAGATATTTTCTTCTATTTTCAGTGGGACATGTTCTCTGCCATGTACTGCATATATGTTGTATAACAAACTCACAATAATCTCAGTATTTAACCCACATCCCAATGATACTGCATTATGCTGAACCTTGGCAAACAGGACTAGGAATTGATGGCTCAAATGCAACTGCCAGACTCTGCAATAAACTGTGAAACACATTAAGGTTGGCAAAGATCAGCATCATAGCAGCAGAGCAAGTAAGCAAATGCATAATCTTCCATCTGTTATCTTTCCCCATAAATTTCTGTTTTCTACATGCTGTCAGATTAATTCAGTTCTCGGCAACTGTGTTTACTGTCACCTAGTGTCACTATGAGCTTGCTTGTGCAGTATTTTTGGAGTGACAAGTACCTTACAAGCACAAAACTGGTGAAACTCCCAGTAACAAAATATTTACATGAACAGGCTCTAGAGTATAAGATACTGTTCATGATTAATCATCACAGGTTACAGTACCTCTATCTCCCTGTCCTGTCCTGTTCGTACAGTCTCCGTTAGAGTCGCAGTGGCCTTGTCTGAGCTCTTGCAGGATGCTGGGACATATAACTAGGCCTGGGACGGCCGATGTACCCTCCCCCGCTGGTACAGTAGAAGAGAGAGAATGACAGCAAAAATAGAGAAGAGAGAAACAGGATATGTTCTCTCCTGAAAACCAGCTTCTCTAACACCAGGATCAGACAATCTCTTCTTTGTCTTTTTTCTCTGCTTTTAACTGTTGCAACCTCCAGTGTGTTGGTGAGGCAGTTTCTTTATTTTTCCTCTGATTTTCCCTGTGTCTCTGCCTGTCTCTCAGCTGCTTCCTGGATAACGCCGGTTTTCAGTGAGTGAACAGCACTGCCTTCAAGCTCCCGGATTTAAATACTAGGTTGGGATGTACCATGTGGCAAAAAAGGGGAGGACAATGGAGCGCTTAGTGCTCTATTGTGCTGTAAAATGGAGGAGACCCTGCATCTCTGGCCACTCCTACTTCTTTTCCACCTCCCTCTTATTCATGAGCACACGACAGCTTAGCTCAATTGCAAACCACTTATTTATGTTATGAATACCACTATTTAAAAACAATTATATCCATTCAAGACTAATATTACTGCACTCTATTAACACTGTAGGACTGCAATGTGGTCCCTGGTTTGTCTTTGGCAAGTTGTTCTCATCTGTGTCAACTGGCTTTTTGTTGTGACCTAAGGTTTTCTTGCTGTTATGTTTTGAATTCTTCTTGCTGTTTACGAGTCTGTGTTTTTTGTCCATGCTGCAATATGTGACCTTTAAATCATTCATTTAAATACAATCTGACATCAATGCTCATATCACTGAGCACATATAGATCTATGCATATTTATCTGCATGTACACTCAAGTGAGCTTATTTACACACTGAATACCATGTAATGTGTTTATCTGATCACATGATGCCAGGAAGGCTATTTTCTTCTTCTCTCTTCTCTCACATGACTTCTCTAAGACACAAGGAAAGCCTGTTTGCTGCGTTTCACAGTGCACATGCTAACCCTCTATTTAAGTTCTCTGTTATACGATTTCAACACTTGAAAGTGAGAATCATCAAGGAAGTTTCCAGATGTAGACAAAACAAATATAGGAACACATAAAATCATGCACAAACATCAGTTTGAAAGACACAGAACAGGCACAGACAAACCACACAGGGGACTGACGTTGGGACAAATCCACATTTTTGAGCAATACCATCACATGCAAGTGACGCAGCTGCAGCTAAAGTCAAGTCAACAATACATAGTACAGGGGACGTAAAGAAAACAACAATGACAATGTTGCTCTACTTGTTTGACTCAAATGTGAGAGTTTGTTGTTCAGTTTTCTACCAGAACAAAACTAACACTGTTCAGCTAACAGACTGACAGTAATAAGAGCCAATGCTTGGCAAAGGAATTGTCTTATAGGCTACTACAAGACAATGCAATTAATGTCTTAAATCTGAGAACAGGATCTAGTGGCATTTAGTACTGTGACAACACTGAAAGTTAATTTCTTATCACCAGTTATATGACTCTATGACTTATTTAGTTGAGGTGGTTAATTCATGCCATACTAGTAGGATCAGGATTTTATATGAGGAAACATTCCTTCCCCACCCAGACATCTCATAGCTACTACACTAACCTCAATCAAAACCACCCACAGTATTGAAAATGTTTTTTGTAAAAGACCAGACTGATTGGCCCGTCTTTTACAGCTTGAAAGAGATCAGTGCTATACCATAAAAATCAACAAATCTATATCACTTCATTTAAAGAACTTTAAAAATTTATAAAAAAGTGTGTTTTCTTAAAGTTTTACAAATTACAACTTTTATTTCAAAACATAATTTGCCACCACTAAATTAATCTGCCATATAAACAACATTAAAGTACTATTTTAGATTTAAATCTTAGACTGAAGGTAAAAAGTAATTTGATCAAGATGGTGAGGAAAAGCTTCTTGCACGATAAACACA
>OMLM01020444.1:0-26451 GCA_900302695.1 Helostoma temminkii | reverse complement strand
GAGATGGCTACATGCTAGCGATGTGCTACTGACTACAATGAAAAGAAAACAAGATCAATCAGAAAATGAGAAGTTTAATTAAAATAATAATGATGAAATTACTGATATGAACAGAAACAAAAATGAGTTTTGTTTTTTTTGTTGTTCTATTGGGTTCAGCTATTGTCTTCAAAACCAACAGAATTGTGCAGGTGACCGGATTTAGTTTAAGGCCGGTCAGACATTAACATATGATACAGACACCCAGCCACTAATGTGCATCTCAAACAGAAAAAGTAAAATAAATTAATTAATAAAAATGCCAGTATATATTTTGTCATAAGTGCGAAATTTAACACTAAAACCACAGATTTGTGTCACTCTTTCATGTTGTTGCTACCATTGGAAATAACAAGTTAAGCTGACAATAACAAAGTATTTGTATTATATAACTGTTGACAGATGTTTGCTCAGTGTCACTGCAATGGAAACTGTAAGGTCTAGATACTAAATAAATAAAACATCAAAGTAATGAAAAGTTCAATATTTATAATATCACAATATAAACGTTGGTAAATAGAAGCAGAAATGATTAGAAAATTGAATAACTCAAGGTAAGTATCTAAAAGTTGTACTGTGGTAACTACCACTGGTTAGACACCACAAACTCCAGCTTTTAAAAGGTAAAAAAGCTGTAAAATGTCTCACATGCCATGGTTTGTGCATTTAGTAAACAAGCATGGTATTTGCAAAAGCAAAGTGGCCGTCAAAAGTAAACAGCATCAGGAAAAACTGCCAGTTTTAGGTAGTTTTAGTATCCCTCATAGAGAAGAACTAAAGGACGATGCAGCTGTTGTGTTATTGACATTAAATATAATAAATTATGAACTGTTTTCTCATACATACTAAAAAATAAATGATGAAAACATATGCTAGCGCTACGTTTTATGTCACTTTCACCATAACAAAGTATTTGTCTTGCATAAGTCTCCACAGATGTTTGACCTGTCGCTGCTGACTTACCACCTGACATTGTTGAGGTTCAGCCGGGAGCAAAAGTCGCCTGTAGCAGAGGAAGATCACCAATGTCCTGCAGAAGACAGAAAACAGACGGTGTTTTGAACTGACTACTACGACGACTAGTGGGCTTTTTACAGTACACTGAGACCTGGACAGCTGTGTATCTGACTACTTTACTACCGACTACTACTACATTACTTTACAAGCTAAACTATCGGGTAGTTAGCTAAAATTACCTCCGGCCCTGCTAGCTTGATGTAACGCTACAGTGACTGTTGGCTAAAGTGAGTAACGTTACCAACGTTCGTTTAACCGCTGGTAACGGAAAATTGTCAGTTAACACTATAACCGACCTGCAGCATGAAGTTACCGCAGGTAATAGAATAACCTATAAATGTTAATGTATAACATATATGTAGTTTAGGTTTTCTTTTTTCTTTTTTTTACCTTTGCTCTGTTTTAGGGAGTTTTTGTTTTGACGTAAATGCAGTTTCCTCTGAAGACGGACTTGGTTTTACTTTTTAAGGCGCCGCCTGCTCAGAGAGGAAGTCTCGGTTCAAAGGTTGACACGTCCCCGCACATAGAGAGGCGAAGGAGGACCTGAGAGTCCATGTCCAGGTTAGACATGACCTGAGAAGGATGTGTTTTAAATCACTTTTATTGCTAATAGTACAGTACAAGAGAGAGTTTTGTTATAAGGACAGAAATACAGTAAATAAGGGGCAGCTACTTGTGTTGCATACAATTGACATTTAGCTAATAATGAAAGGGACAGTTTTGTGGACTCTAAATACACATGTGAGAGTAAATTAAATACAAAAGGGACAGTTTTGTATTAATTATATAATAGACAATAAATACATTACCAAAGGCACAGTTATAAATAAGATACATGGGGGCAGCTTTTTGCACTTAATGGATAGTAAATAAAGTACATAATGTTACATAATGTTTTATCACAGACAATAAATGTACTATATAAAGGACAGCAAAAGTTCAATGTTAACTGTCATCAGGGTAAGCTTATTATTGACACTTAATTGATATGAATGTTAATAAAGGCAAGGCTAGAATAGCTTGCAGCTAAAATGTGCAGCTCTCCATGAGCACCAGACACCATGACCCCCAAGAGTCACATTTGTTTTGAATCATTTGTGTCTACACAATGTGATTTACTGCAAAATTGCCCCACTAAAATGCAATATCACCTATGATGTAGTCTTCTTCCTTCATGTTGTTGTTCTGGTCTTGTTGAGGGGCCTGGAGCCAAAATCTATTTTTATGATTCAAGTAGTTTTACAGTATATTGTGGAGTGTTTTATTGAACTGCTTCCATATTTCTGTTTCAGGCAATTAACACAACAAACCCACAGTCATATCACTCCATAGGAGAAGTATAAATCTGCAGCCATTGTTCTCTTTATCAACAAATATGGCAATTATTGTCTTTAATTATTGTTTTGTGTATGGAATGTCAGTAAATCTTAATCCTCAAGAATCTTGTATGTTGAACCAGCATTTAAAAACCCAAATACAGTGGCAGAAAGTGAAAAAATGTGAGTGAAGTACAAGTATGAGAAGCCGACAAGCTGTATCAAACCACAGTATTACCAATCAGACACAGTAAATGTAAACAGAGCACGTTGGCACAAAAATCTTATCTTTTGTCTTCAACAAAATGCACATCACATTTTAAGCAGTAAATTAGCAGTAAAATACTTCATATGCTATAGTTAGTGTATTCCAATAAAGTAACAAACAGACACGATACTTGCAAAAGCAAACTGGAAGACTTCCAGACATATTAAGTAAAAATGTGAACACACAGCACTGCAGTTTTGTCTGACTCATTGATTTCAAGACTGAAGTCCAAAAGCTTATTTAACCGTGTGTGACAGCCATGGAAAAAAACTTTGAGCCTTACTTAAACCAGTAGATAAGCTTTATAAGTTAACTAATACTATAAATGGTTCCAGCTTGTGCAGGTTGATCAACTGATTATCAGTTTGTCTGTTGGATCGTGACTAGGATAGGTACAGTACAGAGATATTACTGTTTTATGCCTCAGTTTCTGTTCCTACAAGCACATGTGACATTTTAAGAAGTGCATGCTCATCACTACTCATCTGAACTTATCTGTGTTTCGTTATGTTTCTCTCTGTTACTTTGTTATTGTTGCTTTCCTGTGTTCTTGTCTATGTTTGGCTCTCACAGGCTCTTGTTTCTTCCACCAAATCTAGTTCTCTTCTTATCCATCTGCTTCCACTTTGTCTTGCTGACCAGAACCAGGAAACATGTGATGTAAAGTACCAACCTCTATCTGGAGTCAACTTTTTGGGTTTGTTCGGAGACAAGGTCAATAGCAGTTGGGCCTCCATGTGTATAGTGGCAGAACAGTGTCTTTAAAAGTCTCATTTAAAAAAAATTTTTTGCCAAAAATACTTATCCTTACTAAATATGGCATTCAAATTCCCTCATTATAGTTGCAGGGTCTAAATATCATTTTTATACAAAGAGTACACAGAATAATGTGTTGTAGGAACAGGATAAATATTTTATATAAACTATAGATAAACTCTGCAGAGCATTTTAGCATCTTCCACATTATTGTTGTATGAAAGTCTGCAGTCTTACTTTGGTTCAGTAACTTCAGTAGTCAGTGTCACTAAAGCGTTTTCCCAAATGCAGCAGCAGCTGTTTCCAGCAAACATAGCGTTTTTGTGGCTTTTAGCATCTAAAGTGTCTTAAAATTTTCTCTGGAGTTGGTGGAGACTAAAATAGAGCTAAAAAGAGAATCAGCATTAAAATACATTAATCAGGTAGCCAGAAATCAAGTTCAAATCAGTTTTCCCCATATCAGACAGTATTTGCACCCAAAATAGTCAAGACATTTCTGATGATGATGTTCACAAAAACTATATATGACAGTATGTAAGTGTTGTGTCTTAATATGGGATCAACTGCCCCCAGGTGGCGAAATTAAAAAAATACTGCCGCTTTAAGTTTGTACTTGATCTGCTTAGGTCTTGTTGATGTTACAGAAATATATTCTATAATATCCTTTACATATGTTACCATTCCTTCACTTATTAATATATCACCATCCACACCTTCTAGGCCAGGGGTTCACAACCCTGATCCTCAAGGCACACTCTCCCACTTGTTTTCCAACTATCCCTCTTCTATCTACTGCTAATTACCTGGATCAGGTGTGTTCTGCAAATCAGAAGCTGGGATAAGCGTGTGTGTCTTGAGTTTCAAGGTTGAGAACCACTGTTCTAGGCCACAGTTCATTGTTTTGCTCTAAATGCCCTTTGTACTGTATCATACAATCACAGTGTAGCCGTCTCTCACTTTCTAAAATCTGTTACTATGTCATGTCCCCACTTACCATTGTGCTTTGTTTATATATTTGTTTAGCTGGTGTTGTCCTCGTAATAGGAAAATGTTTTGTATGAAGTTGTTACATAGTTGCTGGCAGTTATTACCTTGACAAATATGCATAGTTTGCTTTGCATTGCTTTGGTACAAAGTTCCACATTCGTTTCTCCTGTTAGGTTTGAAACTTGTAACTTGTAACTTTGTGATTGCAACTTGTTTACACAAAGGAGTGTGTGTACATGCATGTGTATAGAAACATTTCTGGAAATTAAGTTAATTCTAAACAACAGGATGGGGAGGATCTATTTCAATTCTATGATTGTGATAAAATAACACAAACAAATGTCAGATTTGGTTAGACTGGAAAGTATATTTTTAGAAGTCACAGATAAGTGTGTCTATTCCCAACAGAGTAAACTCCTCCTACCGCCCACTACTGCACTGGGAAATGTCACTAGGTAATAATTGCCATGGGGATAGCAGAGCCTGGTGAAGCTGGAGGCGGCTTGACTGAGGTCCATCGTTGAGGTGTGAGGCCTGTTGCACACCAGCATCTTCAAACCAATGCACAGAATTAAACAGTACTAAGATAGCCGTGTTTAAGTGAAGTAACTTTACGTTTTTCTCATGTGTGTGTATGTATATGCCTGTATTTATTTATCTATTTGAACAGACATCTTTTTTTCTGATGAAGGTCATAGTACTGGCCTTGGCCTTTGAAGTGTAAATGCTACCTTAAGGTCAAAGTGTTTGAACTGTATCCTCCCACACCGCGTTATGCAATGGAATGCAGAGAGATTATGCCACACACTGAATCCCTGACTACAGTGACAGAGCTCAGACGCACTGAGTAAAATAACCTATAAAGACTCTAAATAAGACTAAATATTATACACATAGTAACTATATTTGTAACAGCCTCATATTGGTATTGCAAAATTAAGGAAATGCATCAAAGATGTCTTACAAACATACAAACTCTTTATTACAACAGTATCTTTCACTCAAGTTTTAGCCATGTTTTTTTCCAAACACTTTCATATCATTGCAGTACAATGGAAGTCATTCTTTTATTTTAATCACAGCTTAAAAACAATCTCTGAACAAGTGAAAATCCTAACACAAACATTCAATACCATTCACAGTTTGGAATGCTTAGATGTGATGTCAAGCTCAGAAAGCTTTTGATTTGGGATTGGCTTTGTCACTCAAAAACAACCTCTGAAAAAATATCTTAAAAACCCTGTGTCCACATGAATAAATGATCTGTTATTTCATTTCCACATATGGTTATCATATGAATCCCTAACAGTTTGCTATAAAATACTACTTCATCCTCATCAAACAAGCAGGAAAATGTATCAAAGTCTGCAGTCCCTCATTTTTAAATAAAATCTCAACAAGCAATCATATCTTCTTTCGTCTGCTTACAATATTTGAATAGAGAGTGCAGGAGTCAACATGGAACTGCAGAGGACTGTTAAACAATGTCTTTTCCTGCATCTGAGGTACTGTAAAAACCCTGATTAGCAGGGTAGTAAAAAGTTCTACATGTATTCTCCTTCTGGGAGACAAAGATCCACAGCTGAAAACACACAAAGAAGGCAGTTACTGCATACATGTCAAAATACATCAGCCTCCTTGAACTGAAATTCATAACAAATACTTACGCTCACTAATAAAAAAGAAAAACTGGCATACACAACCCAAACTTATACAGTTTTACTGAACATAACATACAGGTTAGCACATTTAACAAATGCAAGATCTATATCCAAATATACTATAAATACATCACATGGCAGAAAGCTGGCTGACTCTTAAGATGAGTTATAAAGTCAGCCTACATCCTAATCTGAGTCACAAAAGATCTGGCTTACTTTATAGGAAATCAAACAAGTATGTTTGGACAAGCACCAAAAAAAGAGAGAAATTTTCAGAAGATTATCTGTAAACATTTTTCACACTTCCATGAGACTTGGGCCACAATGTGTACGCCTCCTAATCTAATATGGTCAGATTGGTTTAAGATTTAGTGTTTTTATCACTGATGAAAGCCCACCTACCAATCAAAAGTGACAGCTGTGCTTTTCTCCAGTGAAACCTCTTAATACTTGTAGTACTCCTAATACAGTCATACTTTTATGAATTTTATTGCTGTCTTTGTGGACAATACTTGCAGTAATTTACACAACTTAAAAAAACAACAAAAACAAAAAAATCATTAAACTTGCCAGAGTCTCAAAACAAACGATTTGGCAGTTTCAAATACAGCACATATTGGTGTCACAGTAAGAGTAGAATATTACTACACAACTGTAATTTAGAAGGAGCCAGTATCTCTAATTTGAGATCAAAAGGGACATTTTGGAAACATGTATCTCTGACAAGTATTTAATTCCTGTGATAGACTCAAACATATATTGAATGTTTTTTATTATTATTTTAAAATACTACATGTATAGAAATTCACTGAGTCATTTACTGTACAGAGTTGAGTTGTTGTGGGGAAGGCCAAAATACAGCCTTTTTTTTTTTACTAGCAGTAACTCCCCCTGGACAAAATGCAAACAAAATGCATCTCATGCCGATGCCTTTAAATGTATGACCGTGAGTGTCTTCAAACACTAGGATGAAATCTGAAGAGGCAAAGTGCAATGACTTAAAGATACAATTTAAAAGCATTTTGGAGAACTAAGCTTCCTGCTGGACTGCTTTTAGCAGAAACACAGAAAAATGTTTCCTGAAACACTTTACATTTGAATGAACAAAATTAGTTCAGGAAATAAATACCTTTTAATTTATTGTCTGTATAAATTTAACTTAATTGTCTGTATATATGTGGTTGTGTTTGGCCTGTTCAGTCTCAATAAATTCTGAAGTCTCCTCTGCTATTTGGCCAGGGATACGGAAATCAATGGGTATGGGCTGTGCTGGTTCAGGTGGTTGGGACTGAGCCACGGGACAGCAGGCCTCCCCTTTAGGACTGGATGTGCTGTGAGAGTTTTGAGGATCCAAGTTGCAGCCAGTGCCCTGAAGAAACTGAAGGAAATTCTCCTCTATTGATCCATCGCGACTGGGCAGTCGGTCCTCCACCTCAACCCCTGCTCGACGAAACAGACAAGGCAGATGCTTACCCAGCTCCTCTCTGATCTGTCTGTTGAGACAGCCATAGAAGAAGGGGTTGGAGGTGAAGGAGAAGTAGCCAATCCAAGTAACCACCTCCTCCAGAGAGGCCAGTGTGGCTGGAGGGCTGGCAGCCAGTGCTGAGTACAGGTGGAAAGTAAAGTAGGGCAGCCAGCAACAAAGGAATTGCCCACCTACTGCTGCCAACACCGCTGCGGCCTTGCCTCCCCCAAAGGGGCGCTGAGGAGTCACTCTTCCTGTCCCAGTTCCTGTTCCAGAACTGGTGACCATAGTTGAACGACTGCTGAGTGACTCTGACCGTTGGCGACGAGGCGTGTCCATCCAGGTAGGCAGAGGCCCGTGGTGCATGGCAGCTACTCGAGCCACTTTGAACATATTGCAGTACACAACAAGAATGACTAGTAGTGGACACAGAAAATACACCAGAGTAAAGAGGACCATGAAAGCCAGGCGGTTTGACCCACCCCCTGTCCAATGCAACGAGCAGCGCCTGTGACCCTGTGGAGGAGGAGATGGGACAGGCCCACTCGCTCCTCCCCCAACCCCACTACTCTCCAGAAGAGGAGTTCTTTCACCTTGCAGGAACCAAGCAAGCAGTGGCAGAGCAGACATAGCCAGTGCTTTGACCCATATCCCCACCAGCACTGATGCTACCAGGCCAACAGTCATCTTTACTTCATAGCGCATAGGGTGTATGATGTAGTAATAACGCTCCACATTGATGACGGAGATAGAGAGGATGGCAGCGCTGACCAGGCACACGCTGAGAAAGAGGTAGCTCCGGCACAGGGCCTCCCCGAAGAAGGCTCGGTTTGAGAGCATGCCAAGGGGCATCAGCACCAGGGCTGCCAGCAGGTCCACCACACACAGGTGGAAGACAAAGGCAAATTTGTGGAGCTGTGGGGCCTTGGCAATGACCGCCATGACAGCCACATTTCCCACCACAGCCAGCAGATCCATGAGCAGCATGGCCAGTAGGGCTAGTGACTGGGACAGAGCCCAGCTCTCAGGCAGAAAGGAGGCAGACATGTTGGACATGAGCTGTGGAGGTGGGTGGGAGGAGTTCCACATTGGCTCCATTGAAGGGTGGGATGAGGCAGGCAGGCAGGTTCAGTCACAGGCCCATCACCCATCCTTCAAAGCCAAGAAGTGCAGTCAGAAAAAAGCGGCTTTAAAACATCCGTGGCTGCCTTGTTGTCCAGAGGATGATGCTGTTCGTCGAGTGGTTTAAATTTTATGATTCCTGTCCATTTAGAAAAACTTCATGTTGGCGTTCAGACAAAACACAATCCATCCTACAACCAAGAGAAAGACAGAGGAAAATAAACTCAGTGTGCCAGTGTTTACATGTATAGTCCTATCATATCTGGCCTTTTATGTGCAATAATGGTTTATATGACCTAATCCTATCAATCATTCGTTCATGCTGAGTTTGATGTGTTATCAATCCTCCTTAGCTTTTCAAATCTCTGTTAAGGCAGTCTTACTGATAAAGTCATCCAAACCCTGCTCATTATCCAAATAACTCAATTAAATATGCATTATTCAAGACAGAGCATTTGGCACCTTAAAAGTATCCTGAGAGAAATCAAATAGTTCAATCAAATAATGAATCAAATAGTCCTAAACTGATAAAATCTAGATGAGCCCTTGAACAGATTATCCATTTCATAAATCATCAATTAAATAATGATGTCCAAAGCACATTATCACACCAATGCTCTAGAAAAGTGCAACTAAAGGATCCAGGATCAGGTCGAAGATAATTCCAGTTTACTGAATTGAATTGAATTCAATAGTTCTTCCTGAGTAGCTGCAGGTACTAAATATGGTTCAAGCACACATCCTGTTAAGCTAATGCCACAAAACCAGTCCTGTCACTGAGCAAGTAATAAATACATCTACACTTAACTGTTGTAGCTGTTCTTGAATACTAGCTGTGTATGACTAGGAAGGCCTTGCCCACTAGAGATGTGCACCCTATGTATGGTGGGCTGGGTTCATTGTGTGTAAATCTGGCATAGTCTGCTACTAAGGAAGCCCTGACCACTGAATATGAGTGGATTTAGTGGTTGGAATTGAAAACCTGAGGGCATTCATGGGTTGCAGAGGCTGTCTGCATATTAACTGTGCCTAGTCGTTACAAACAACAAACAGACATTGGTGGCTGCTGCTGAAATGTGTGTCAGATCAAGTAAATCTGTTTCCTTGCTGCTATGAATACTGTTTGTCACAGATGTAACAAAACCCATGTTTTTATTCTGGGTCCTACAGTAAGCATTATACAAATAACAAATATACGAATTAGCTCTAACCTCCATAATCACCTATGAATGATCTTAGTGAGCAGTGTCTCTAAATCACACATACTCCCAATTCAGTTTAACCTTCCTGCCTGATTTAGTCATGTCCTACCCCTATTAATCTATATCTCATTAATACATAACAAACGCTGTATAAAGCAAGGCCCATGTTCTATATATCCCATTTCAATTAAATTAGATCTATTGATTGGGTCCAACTGTGTATAATCAGCAGATTAGAAGAACTGAATGAGAACAAGCGAGAAAATGTGGTGAGAATCGCAGAGTGTGATGGGAAGAAACACAGAGAGAACAAGGCAGAGAGCATTATGTACCTGAATCAGAGTATTTCCTGATGCAGCTGTGTGCTGCTTTGGTCTCTAAAGATGAAAACCTGGGTTTGCTCACACTGCTGAGGTACACAGTGGACATCAGTCACTATACCTTGTGAATGCCGCTGTGGTACTTTCCGCTTTAAGAGCCTGTTTCTCTTCCCGTCCCTTGATGTGCCTTGTGCATCTTCCTCCCTTGGTGACCACTGTGGCAGCTGAGATTTTTCTGAAGCGACGCTGATGCTTGCAAAGACACCAGCTCACATTCTGCTTTCCTCCTCCACTCACACACAGTGACTGCAGAGATGGAGCAGGAGGCAGCGAGAAACAGGACCAGCACTGCTGTCTCCACAGGGTCCTAGTGTCCTTATTGTATAATAACATTTTACAATAAATTCACGAATTAGGAGGGGAAATGATGGAAACTGTTGCATTTTTTATGAATCATTATTGTAACTAGACCTTTTCAGAGTACCTGTCTGTTAGTCCAAATATATTGAAATATAAATTGCAGTATAACTCAACAGTTATGAAATTGACATGCCATTTAATACAGACATTCATCATTCTTTTGCCAACTTTGTGTGGTATTTTCAGATAGTGCTAAAGTTGTTGTCATGCTAAGATGCTAAATGCTGTCCTGTTTATGATAAAACTATTATATCCATTGTTAGCATGCTATTATGCTAATTACAGTATATATATTATCTTATATATATTATTGCTAAATATCAAAGACTGTGATCCAGTGATCGGTGAATATATGTTGACCATAGGCATCTATTGTAATTGTATGCCATGGTATCTGGCTAACACGCTAATTCATCTAACACATCTGTAATGGAACTGTTGGCACGTTCACTAATTTTAATACCTGAGGCTGACAGAGTAGAGCCTATGCTGCATTTATGTAATTGTGGTAAAATAGGACAGCAATTAAAGCATTGCTCAAACATGATTACTTCAGCTGCAAACCTTGCATGATATAAGGTAAATTAGCTAAACTAGCTACTTTTGGTAAAATTGTATTTTGCAGTTAAATTGCATTTTTCTTCCTTCTCTGTTTTTAATTACTGTCTGAATGATGGGACATGAGCAAGGCAATGAAATCTGGGGCCACATCATCAAAACAAAGTTTAGCCTGAACCGTGAACATTCACAACGTTTTACAAATGCACTGAGAATATGTGAGTTAGACTGGTCTAATAGGCACCACCCTCCAGCAAAACTTTATGTTATTTAGACTTTTGTAGTAAAGATTAAAGAATAGAAAAGTTGCATCTAACAGATTTACTCAGTGACTAATGTGACTAATGAGCATACCCTGGCTCCTTCCTTTTAGTCTCGCTTTAGAAATGATTGGACATAAATGCTTAACCTATTTTCTATTCTTAAAAGATGACCTCTAACTGACCTCACAGCATTTACTCATAACTCCGTGGATGTACACAAAGCACCGCACTGCTCATCCCGTCTTTTTTGCCCCTCTTCCTGTTTATTAATTTTCAGTAATGATTCAAGTAGTAATTTCATGGATTGAAGTGCAGGATTTACTGAGACAGTATGCCATTGATTGGGCCAGGCATCAGCCTTCACCCTCCCAGCTTCTCAAACTGGGGCTCCTGTTGCCACGGTGATCTTTTTCATATACACTCTGTCTCATTGCTCTGTCTGCAGAGGACAATGAAATATGGGCTATTATGGGTAAGGCTACTCTCCTGAAGGAGTGGACATGAATCAGCTAAGTCCTGCGTATTTTTAATTTGCATTTGTGAAGTTTCTCATGATAACACAAATAAGATTTGCATTTCATGGAAATCACATCTTTTACCTCTTTCACCACTAAAAACCTTGTTTTAATTGGCAGCACCTCTCATGAACTGATTAATGATCTAGTTTAATGATACCTTTATTATAATAATGTCACTGGTTCTATCTAAGAACTGAGTTCTTGTGCTTTAAATATTGCACTGATGATTTTGGTCTACATACCAGCGTAATTACTGCATCACAAATGACAGACACACTTATAGATGAACAAGTGGGAAAACTTGCTTCTCTCACATTGAGCTGTTGAATTATAGCAGTATTGAACCTTTATTTCACAGATTACAATATCACTTAATGAATCGTGCTACAAATCTAAAATTATTAGCTTATTTGTTTTATATTTTGTACAGTTTCAGATCGGAGACATTGTTATGGATCATTATGAGCCAATTTGTCACAATGTATAGTAAAATACATTTTTGTCTACAGTGTCATAGTTCTTTACCTTCAAACATCATACGTCACAGTAGCAACCAGTATCACCTTTTATAATTATATTCCTTTATAAATAATTTTTATGTAAGCCTGTAATGATCTATAATCTTCTAAACTTCATACCTGACTAGTTACAAGCAATCCTCTGTGTCTTCATGACAATGCTTGCATGCACGTCTCAACATAAGGAAACACGATGCAGTTGGGTGGAGAGATTTAATGGACAGCGATTACTACTGTTGTCATGGTGAGGATGTATCAAGACATCTGATAACACTGAGGAGATATGACAAACACATGTAGTATAACGCATAATTCTACATATGAGTGAAATAACAACGCAAGTATGTGGTGTGAAAACAGTGCGTTTGCATCTGTATTCAGGCATGTTCACCTTAGTGCGTGTGCGCTGTGAGAAAGAGACTGTGTGTGTGTGTATCAGGTGTTGACTCATGACAAAAATAGCACTTGCTCGGCCGGCAGCACCAATCACTGCCACCACAAATACAATGGTTTCCATGGCAATCTTGAAAATAGACTCCACATTTGCACTCAGAAATAGCAAAGGACGCTGCACTAACCCCAGTGAGCCCCTACTGCCAATAATAGCTACCCGTAGATATGGACGCACAAATATCAGCCGCACTCAGAAATAAAATCATGCCATTACATTACATTACCAAAACATAATTACTGCAACCTACACAAACAATCAAGTCAAACACTAATGCACAGCTGTACTGAGGTATGGGAGAACATTAACCAGCTTTGTGCTTAACAACATGAAGGCAAAAACAGAAAAGAAATTGTTCGGATAGGCTGTGCAAGACCTGACGACTGAAGAAAAAATTCTTTACAAATGTCTAACAACAACTAACAAACATCTGTCTGATCATGTTTTCAGACATCATAAGCAAAAATGTGTTGGAGTGATGTTACTGGAGATAAAGAGAAAAATGATAAATGTTGCCTTGGAGACACTTGGGCAGGAAGGTTTATATTGCTGTCGACAATCTGCGATACAAGGATGGAGGATAAACTAAAACAAAGTGACTGTGGGTATCCAAGATAGAACAATATTTGTAGGGTGAATGTTCACCAGTCTGAAGCATCATCATCATTACAGATTCATAGAGTCGACAGGTCGACAGGTGTCAGAACACACAGTGCACTGCAGCCTGCTGCGTAGGGGCAGGGTGTGCCCAACATAAAAAACATTATTAGTGTATTTCACAGCTTTAGGTTAAACTGTCCAGTTATTAAAATTACCTCCTCCTCCACATTAAATACATTTTTGCTAATTAATTCTACAATGGTGCTTGTTTGACGGCAGCCAATTACAGCAGCTCTTTTATATGTTTTTGATTAAATGATTTTTTTTACATTTATTGTCAATGTTAATGCTTCTGTAACACCTAATAATAAAACAATATAATAATTTTCTACATAACAAAGACTTTTGCTTTTCAATTTTTTTAAACAGTTTTGTTAATTTTTTTTTTGAGCAAGACAGACCTTTACTATAGTGAACTGTTTTTGTGTGGCTACTTCCCACTGGTTGGATCCATTAAGTTAAGATAACAGTCATGGTAACAGAGTTTGTCAATACTTTCTTGCAGAGAGACATTTTGTGGAAGTCGAAATGAGAAAAATATTCACATAGATGTTACCACAGTGAACTGAAAGCAGTTTTCAGTCATTTCCAGCCTGCTCACTGCTGACTAAAACAATTAGCACATCCAATGGGCACATCAAGGGTCAAAATTATTCTCAAAACCTGCTTCTTGAACAGGTCTCTCACTGTGCTGCTGGCTATTCCAGAAGATGGCAGTGTGTCCACTATAATGTACATTGCTGTGGTATAGCAGCTTCTTCACCCACTAACAGAGATGACAGTAATATCTCAAGACCTGTCTTGTTTTCTCATGAATTTACTAAACTATTACTGGTATATATCTAAAAGTAAGTTCGGTTTGGTTTTCATTGGAAATATCTGCATATACAGACATGATCACGCAGAGAGACACCACAGTCGTGAGATCAACTATTTTAATTGGGCAGATTTGGGAAATGATGAAAAAATATCAATTAACCTCATATCATCAAGTTTCATGTGTGCAGTGCCTATGTCTACTCAAATGCTATATAAATGTATTTGCTATGTTCCACACACAGAAATCTTTAATCTCTGGTAATTGACCACTATTATGGCTTTTAAGGAACACACGTATAAGTTTCTGATATATTTTTGACATAGCACATAAAACCTTTATGGCTCCTTCAATGAAGAAAATGTTAGTCTTTGCAATGACTTAACTTTAAAAGAAGATGCCAGTAAGACTTTGGTGACAGACCATGATACTGAATCACAACAACTAACCAACACTGCCATCCCACAGCAGAATGACTGGAAACATTTTTAAATAACACCATGAACAGGTACAATACAACGGCTGAGACACATTAGTTAATGACTGAACCATGCAACTACACATAAAGCACATAATGTATGATGACAGATGAAGAAAAGATCATGATGTATTAGCTCGTGTAATTACCTTAATGTGTTATTTTGATCATCACATTGACCTGTCAACCAACATTATAGTCTGTAGATTATCATCACCACTCACTCGTGTTTAGTATTGGCTCTTATGAAACAGTTATTTCCATTTATTTTCCCAGCTGGGAGCAACCAGCAGCTGTTCTCCAGAGAAGAGGCTGATTTCATTTAGCTGATGGAGCGCTGTTTGCCGGGATGGTTATTACCATAACCTGCTGTCACAGAGCTGAACTTCATTCATAATTCACCAGAGAACTGTAAATCTTCAGAGAGCAGAGCCTCCCTCCACCAGACCACTGCCTACATGAATCCTGCTGTCTGATACTTTCCTTCTGAACGTGTGAACCAGTTGACAGCGGGATGTGAGTTCACATGACTTGGCACTAAAATCACCACTGCCAGGACAATAAACATCTAATGAAGACTGCTAATGGTAAAATACAGTTTCCATTGGTCAGGGCCTGTAACTGCAAAATTAATGATCACAACTGAGAAAGGTCAAAGGACAAAGTTGGGTCCTTTGTGTAGTAAATATGAGCTTGCTACAGACAGTTTCTGCCACAAATTAATTCACAGTTGCATCAGTATTAGTGAGTATGAGTATTAGACAAGTGTATCCATAAATTTATTATTGGTTCATTTGCTGACTAGAAGCAGCATAATGTGTGTGTGAGTTCATGTGCATGTCTCATTGTGTCTAAAAACTCTCTGGTAACGATGAGTAAGTACTACTGAAATCCATATCACATTACCGCACAGCGGATGGTCGGAGATATATGGTGCATTAATAACCCTTCCTAAACAACACTGTCTCAGTACTTAAAACAAAGCCATCTTATTACATGAAAGGTTTCATTTGGTTGTGTGGCTGTTCTGTACGGTGACTAGTGTTTCAAATGTCCAGCATAAACTCATTAAACCAATCATACTATTCGATTTACACTATACTGAGATCATGATTCTCACTTTATCACAATGCTAATCACATGGATTTATGTATTGGTTTCACAGAAATACACAGTGCAGAACATCAGTGTTTATGATACGACTGCTAAATAAAACCCCAGAACATTTCAGAGAGGATGGATCCATACTGACGTCCAACAAAACGGTTAATGGTGATGATAAGGAGATAACATAACTCTGAGTAACAACTCTCTAGATGAGCTAATCAATATGTACACTATAGTATATTCTACTGGGATCTGACTGGTTGAGCTCTCATAGTGATCCAGTATAATCCACTGCATTCCTGAGAGCATTTATTATTTTACATTGTGGCGTAAAAAAGGAAATTTAAGAGGAAGAATGGGACAAAATTCACACCCCTTGGGTGTTTTACACAGGCAGTGTGAAAGACCCAGTGTAGGTGAACTCGCCTCTGACGCTACCTCTCAAGGCAGCTTAAAAGAGGGCCAGCACTGACCCTCCAAGTCAGCTTGATATTGGCTGGTAAAACCCACCTTAAAGGGCCCAGATGGTTACATAACATTAAGGTTTAAAATTCTGTCCATAGATCTGTCAACAGAATTTGATTAGGTTTATTTGGCTTTATTTAGAGTCGGTGGGATGTAAGTTATGCAGGACATGAAACACCGTCCTGTAATTGAGATTTCAGTGTACCTCGATCCTGCATTTAAATTCTGCTCTGATTTGTTTATGACCTGTTTTACCTAATTCCGCCTGTATACAGACCAGTACCAGATGTAGTCATCAAAAGCCACTGTCTTTAACAGCATATTAGTTTAAGAAAATATACCACCATCTCAAAAAAGCAGTTTAACTTTAGCAGTGACATTTGGGGAATCTCAGGTGTGAAAAGCTCCAGGAGTAAAGAGGCCCAACAGAGAGCTCAGAGAGCAGATATCATGGAAACAAACTGAGAGAGCTGCCCTATAGTTGGATCCTGCAGGTTTCTGCCTCCAACACAGGTTGTGAGTCCCATGTCCAGTATCCCAAAGAAAAAATGTTGTTGTAAATTACAGCCAAGTGTAAATGGTAAATGCCATATTTTTGTTCAACCTTTTAAAACAAAGCTGAAAGTAGTTCAGAAAAGTTGTTTTATTTAAAATCCGTTGTGGCGGCATTTAAAGGCTTCAATACTTCCGTACCCTAACTGTATATGTATTGCTCAAATTGTTCCAAAAGCTAGAACGTAATCAAGCCACAAAAACTACATCTATACATCTAAAGTGTAATACTGTAATGTTAGTACAGCTGACACTGATCCTATCTTCAGGCCCTGCCTTTAAGAGAATTGCATCTTCCTAAAACAATTACGTGCCGTCTAGTAATGTTCTAATCTTCTTCTACTTTGGGCTGTTCCTGTCATGGGTCGCCACAGCGAATCATCTGTTTCCACCTAACTCTATCCCCTGCATCCTCTTCTCTCACACCAATTAAATTCATGTCCTCCTTTAGCACATACATATATCTCCTCTTTGGACTTCCTGTTGACCTCTTGCTTGGCAGCTACATCTCGAACATCCTTCTACGAATATAATCACTACCCCTCCTCTGCACATGTCCAAACCATCTCAGTCTGGCCCCTCTGACTTTGTCCCTAAATCAGCCAGCCTGTGCTGTCCCTCTGATGTGCTCGCTCCTAATCCTGTCCATCCTCGTCACTCCTAAAGAGAACCTCAACATCTTCATCTCTGCTACCTCCATCTCTGCCTCTTGTCTTTTCCTCCCTGCCTTCCTAACCCATACAGCATAGCTGGTCTCACTGCTGTCTTGTACACCTTTTCTTTGATTCTTGCTGACACTCTTCTGTCATACAACACTCCTGACACTTTTATTGACTATTTAAGTCCTAATGACACAAATAGTTCTGCTGTTTTATGTTCATATCCTGTTAATATAATGAATGTGTTCAAAGTGATGTCTCCAGTTCACCTAACAGCAGTGTAAGTGCTTTGCTGTGCATGCTGTGTTAAACTTTGCATATTGATCCCTCACGGTGTTGCATGCACATCACGTCCTCTACCAGCTGCAGCTGCAGTTCAAACACACACAGTGTTTGCCCTGTCCTTCACCAGAGTGATAAGATGAACCAGGCAGAAGGGATTCATAATTAAAAACACCAAGGCCCTGAATGAGCCTGGTCAACATGCTCTTAGGAAAGTTAAACTGAAACCATTCCTGTGGCCCTTTCTTTGTTATAGGAAGATACATAATGATAAAGGCCAATTTAAATATTGGAAAATTTGTATATAACTTAGTTAATTTTAATATATATAAGTAAAAAGCAAATACTTTTCCCAGTTTTTTTACCGCACTACCATTAAAATGTACAACACAGATGATAAAAACTGTGAATAATGTGGCTGATTTCATACAATTCGTGATGCGTTTTTAGCCGAGTAAGTGCTTATTGGTCCAAATAATCACACTCAGTGTGTTTCTTTATTGGTTTTTACGCTATTGTTGCAGTTATGTAGTTTCTGTAATGTTGTGGTCCTGTGTCTACCTTTTTAATTAGCGGCATTGTCATAATGAGGTAGGGAGGAAATGTGACAGACCCCGTGCTCTGCTGTTTGCGCCCCTTGGATCAAGTATCAGATGGCTTCCTCGTCACTGAGGATCGCAGACTTGTTTTTTTCCGGTCATGTTGAGTCGGACAGTTCGCCTGTGCTCCCCCATGATATCCAGGACGATCGCGGTTGGTCGGTGCTGCTGGGGTGAGGATGATGAGCCTGTCCGGTAGCGGATCGGTCCCGAGCCTGGACTGCTGAAGACTCTTCGCTTCGGATCTTCAGAAACACAAAAGGTAGCTCACTCGCTGGCGGGACATTTCTGCCTGCTGGGACAAATCCTTTTGACACAGTAAGGATGTTTGATAATGGTGGTGGCGATGGGAGGAGGCGAATGAAATAAACTACAGAATATTTACGCTGTTATGTTTTATTATTTGAGTTTAATGGCGCTAAATGACATAAATGACGTGACATTTTGGCTGAGCAACAACTTTCAAGCAGTGACCAGGCTGCTGCAGTGCAGCTGAGTGCACTAGTGAAGCAGATGCTGCAACAATTAATGTCGTTTCAATCTGAATCTTTGTCATATAATGATGATGTCCTGATCTCACTGTACAACATGGTGTAATTTCAGCTTCAGGACTCTCCACTGTGGCGACTAGGTGAACACATCCAGCGTCTACAGTTTATAATCCTGACGTGATGGAGGGCCCACTCTGTGTTTCCTATGGTGGCATTGAAGCTGTGCTCAAAAGAAGGAGCTTAATCACTATACTGCCTCTGGCTTTGCTGTTACCAGCAGTGGGAATCGGTGTGCAGCTACTGGGGAGCCCCCTGGACTGCCACAAGACTTGTGTGTGCGCGAGCGACATCATTAGCTGTCCCAACATGAATCTAGCCAACGTTCCTGTTGCTCTTCCACAATATACAGCTGTTCTGGACCTTAGCTTCAACTCCATCACCAGGCTGCGTGCTGACTGGACACCTGTCAGACTCAACAAACTGCACAGTCTGCTGCTCAGCCACAATGGCCTCACTTTTCTGTCCACAGAGGCATTTTTGTATGTGACAAAGCTTCGTTACCTGGACCTGTCCTCTAACGGCCTGCGCCAATTGGATGAGTTCATCTTTGAACCACTGGAGCACCTGGAAGTGCTTCTGCTTTATAACAACCGTATTGCTCAGATAGATAGATCTGCATTTTCTGGCCTCCTCAGCCTGCAGAACCTCTATCTGAGCCAGAACCAGATCTCACGCTTCCCTCTGGAGCTGGTGAAGGAGCGGAGCCGCCTGGAAACTCTTAGACTGCTGGATGTGTCATCCAACCGAATCAAAGTCCTGCCCCTCCATGAGCTTCAGGCTCTGCCAGCCTGGATCAAGAATGGTCTGTACTTCCACAACAACCCTCTCCCTTGCAGCTGTGAGCTGTACGATGTGGTGGCACGCTGGAACCTCAAGGAGCTCCGTTCCGCCACTGACTATAAAGGCAGCCACACCTGCGTATTACCAGGCCCGCAGAAAGAGAAAATGTCCATAATGGATCTGGACAAGGTCCATTTGAACTGCAGTGAAGTCAAAATGATGGATGAAGTAGCTTATCTGGAGCAGTTCCTTGTACTGGGCTGTGACACCAGACAAAAGGATATGATTAAGTCCTGGGAGCTGCCAGGAAATATCCCAGTGTCCACAGCAAACACGACTGCTGTGATGCGTCGTGACGGCAGCCTCCAGATTGGGCCCCTGAAGGTTGACGACTCAGGGGTCTACACCTGCTATGCCAGAAGTGACTTTGTCAATGAGACGCTGTATGTAACTGTAGTGGTGTTCAATTCCACTATGAGTGGTGGGCTGGAGAACCTGAAGACAGCCTACACCACCCTTGTAGCATGCTTGGTCAGTCTAGTCATGGTTATCATCTACCTCTACTTCACACCCTGCCACTGTGCCTTCTGTCCAGGGCATGGCTTGGAGAAAAATGAACTCAGCGACAGTTCCCACTTTTCAAATGTTAACATCTCTCAGGCACACGAGGAGACAAAATGGGAAAGACTTGAAGGCAAAGGCTTCCCTTATAGACACGTGGTCCTCCTGGAACCCAAGGACCAGCTAGAACAGAACGGGAGGTTGAACCCAATAGATGAGGAAGATGAGGAGTGGAAAGGGTTCACCGATGAGAGAAGGAAGGCTGACGCAGAGGCCGTAAGCCCCATGTGCTCTCACACCCCACACCCCACCATGATGGTGTGAGTCAGCAGGGTAAGAAAGTGATTGATTCCTCCACGTGGTGAGATTGAGATTGAGTTGAGACTGTCGCAGTAGAATGTTAAAATATAAAATTAGTCTAATGTCACCCAAACACATTCTGTTAATTCCTACAGATATAGCTACGAGGAGCCACAGTGACTCAGTTGGTGGGGCAGCCGTCCATGAATCCCAGGGTTGGTGGTTTGGCTCCCCGTTCCTCTTGGCCACACTTCAGAGTGTATCTGGACAAGACGCTGAACCCCTAACCCTTGGCGTCTTAAATGCAGCTGCCTAACCAAAAGAATTTCTCCATGGGGATTAGTAAAACTACAACATTGTTATGAATGTATTTATCTGACAGAGATTTTAAGTTAAGGTGATGTGAGGACCCATCACTAATGATCTTTGCAAATCGCAGTTACTGCTGTTATTATTCTCGTTTTACTTTTGTTGCACCTGTGAGAACATGCTATGCAAGGGAGAAGAGTAAAAACTACCAACCCTCAGCAGTAATTACTCAGAAGCAAACAGCATAAAACAGTTTGTATGCTATTACTAACGTTAGCTCGAATACCCTGAAGCTGTTCTTTAAATAAAAGTTATATTGATGCTTTATGCAGTGAGAATCTTTTGCTAGAAAGATGAGAAATCTTAACAATGTTGGACAGAAGCTAGTACTGGAAAAATATTTAGTTTAGTTGCCCTGAACAAGGCAGGGTACTATAAGGAGGACTCTTATGCAAGTTAATCAATTTAAATTATTTTTTCACTGAATGTGTTTTTTCAGTAAGTGGCCTTTGGTTGGAGTGTTTAATCAGCCTAAATCCTTTAACCTTATTATGCACATGTATTCAGAATAATAACAGCATCACAGACACATTTTTATGCCTTATAGCCTCATTTTACTGTAATTCGCTTTATGCTGTTTCAGTTAAATCATAATTTGCTTCTAAAAGTGGTTGAAATTGTTTCTTTGCTTCTTTGCTGTAGATTTTGTCTAAAGTGATACTGTGATTTCGTTTTTTTCCCGAATCCTTTAATACAAATAGACACATGTAACTGCTCATTACATGAAGCAGATATTGTTGGATTGTTTTATTGAAGAGGTAAAATAACTGTGTTCAAAATACTATATAATTAATACTAATACTAAATAATGATAAAAAATTTTAAGGAAATTTTCCATTGTTCAAATTCCAAAAATAACTGTTGATATGATGTAGATAAACGATATGTTCAGAGTGATATTCAGAGATGAATGAACAGGACATCCTGCTATATTGAACACATATAGCAGCAAGGCAGTGTCACCCAGAGGAAACAAACAATGCAAATCAATAAAACACAGAGCAAATCAATAAATACCAGCCCACCTGAAGTCTCATACACACAATCAGGACTAGAACAGAGACCGTGTGATGCAGCTGAAATGTAAATATAGATGTATCACTCTAATAGTATTGATTAAACTTAATTCACTCTATTGCTGATGAAAGATCATCACATCATACAAGTGTCTACATTAACACTACTAACAATAATGACAAATGAACTTATGGATAATTAACATTGTGCCCATTGTATTCTGTGTGCTCAATACAGATTGTAATAATACACCTGATTATAGATGCAGCTATGTACAGTGCTTTTATTTTGAAAAAACATTTGCTCAACTCATCCACACATCATGGTGCTTTTATCAAAATAATTTAGTTGAATCCACACCTTTATTAAATGTCAGTAAGGAACTCTGTCTAGTAGTATTATATTGTAGTTATACACACTGATGAGCTTTATTATACTGTCACATATCTACTATACTGTAATGCTTTGTAACCAAAGAAAGAGTTACATGTCCAGTGTTTACAGTTCTCCATCCTGCATTTCATGTTAAACAACTAACCTATATTTCAATACATGCAATCATGTGTAAAAAGTTACTGTTTTTATTGTATTATTGGTTTTATTTTAGCTTGTCGACTAATGTACTGTCCCTATGTTTCATAAACTACAAAAATGTGGCAACAAACAGTGAACAATGTCGATTGTGTCCTGTAAGATGAATGCACCAAACTGAACCAGCAGACTTGCATCTACAAAACTAGATGATAAAGTTAAAGGAATAATTTGATGCTCCTGAGGCTACAGCCTGAAGCCATTTAGCACAGTGTAAATTCTGTGGAGAAACAGTAGCTATATATATATATGGATGATGGTGCAGCAATTTCACTAGTTCACACTTTAAAAAAGGCATTAGGCCGTGTGCTTAAAATGTTATTAGAGCTACACGTGCTGGCACAGTTTATTACCACTGGACAGAGACCAGCTGTTTCTAGTCTTTCTGCTAAGAGAACTGTCTGCTGGTTTTAGCTGCGTTCAGGTCTTTTATGCCTTTGTTAGACTGCATACAATTGAAATGTAACTGTACACAGTCGGGAAAGGAAAACTGGAAATGACACAGAACAATGTCCTTATACATGTTCGCTGTGCAGACACAAAGTGGTATCAATAGTCTGTCAATCGTCAATAAGCATATTTGTTAAACTGAAGTGCTCAGCATGAGACCTGATCTGGCCAAGTTTGGAAGTCTGCTAGAGGTTCTGCATTACACTAATGACACAGGGTTGTTCACTTGAGGGTGAAATGGGAGACCACACAGACCACTGGAGTGGAAACTGTTCACCCAGGGAATCATATTTATTGCACCTGTCTCACACACACTTTCGTTCTTCTTGGCAACATTTGTGGTTGCTGGCTTTTCTCCCTTATTTGGATCATTGGCCACAGGACCTCCCAGAGCAGAGTGAGCACTCTGGTCTGTCTTCACTTTCCTCTGCTTGTTAGTGCTCAGGGCACCACAGGAAGTTGGGTCTGACAACTTGATATTTTAGGTTTCAGATTTCAACTTGAAACTCTTTATGTTAAGTAAACATTAGCTAAACATTACATATGTGTATATGGAACATAGTAATTATGATTTGACACTAGATTTTGTATTAGATGTTCGTCCATCTAGTGACAGGCTGCAGTGGAAAACATCATCCCCTGCACTGTGTATTCTTAGATTAATGATGGTAGAGGTCTGCAGTGAAGGCCACGCTCCCTGTTTTAGCACTGACTTGTATCTCATGTTACCCGCCACATAGCCAGGTGTGTGTAAGTAGACCTATATGCAAAACAACAGGGCAGTAATGGATTCAGAGTTTACGTGTGCCATTATTACAAGGTTAAATGGTAATAATTAAAAGTGTTCATAGGAGGTATGAGAGGGTTAATGATAGTTGATCTGTCTGTTGCATGTGTTTAAATAGAAAACAGCTGAATGACGCATCCCCTCTGGGTATTAAATCCAAGATTATAATTAGAACAAATGCAACAGCCTAAAGAAAATCTCAGATCACTGAACATCACAGATGGCAGGAGTGTAAGCCGGCGCCTGCTGACAATGAATGACTGACATGTGGCTGTGTGTTTTAAAGACTGAACTCTAAATAAGATGACTCATCCGCTCCTCAGGCCCCTCCCAGGAGAATTACATGAATGATGAAGTGGTTGAATGTGCAGTAAAGTGAGTCCTCTGCCATCTAGTGGCCACCAAAACCCTGACACACACTGGAGCATCAGAAGGATCTGAATTCCTGAATTCTCCCTTTAAAATAAAGACATCCTGACTTAGAGGTCTGAAATGTGACATTAGTTTTATCCACAACTGTGAATTGGTTTTGAAGGATGTTATGGTTATAAAAGTAAGGTGAGTCTCGCTTACCTCCGGCCCACCTCTCCATGTCACAGACCCTCAGCAAAGCCCACCGTGTTGTTCACATGTCAAACACTGTAGAACTGAAGAACATAAAGATCCTGGAGGTGTCAGGTGCAGACGCAGACTGAACATAGAGCAGAGACAGTGCGACTGAAAGCAGCAGTTTGATATAATCACCACAGATTTTGTAAATATTGAAACACATTTGTCCCAGAGAGCATGTGAGCATTGACGGTGCTGTTGCCTGACAAAATCCATCACTGTCTAACATAGAATACATTGTAACCATTGATTTTCATTAAATCTTTTCATTTAAACCATTATCTTATAACATACACTTATAAAGGCTGTAATGTTTCATTTTCAGAGGCGACTCCACTGCAGGGTCTTTTTAGAGGCTGCAGTTTGTGCTGCTATCGAACTGTTTTGCACTGCACATAGAGGTGTTTGTGTTATTTAACCTTTAGCCGCAGTGATATAAATGGAAATAATGGTTCATTAATAAAGCAGTTACAACAATTAAATATTTATGTATGCACCATATATCTCTTTGTGCTTGAAAGACTGCATGATAAATGCTGAAAGAGTCAGAGAGAAGCTGCAGTTGTTTATGTTGAACATAATGTCTGTCAGGAGATTTATGTTACTGCAACTCACAGCAGCCTGTAAATAGATGTGCCACGTTGCTGATTTATACCTCAGACAGTCAAATAAACATATTTCTGTTCACTAATAAGAAAACATTCAAAACACTAACGTCTCCCTTCTGGCCTGGAAAGGCTCACAACCATCAGTAGATGTCAATGTCTTTGCTCGGGCCAATGACTAGAGAAGTACCAGAGTCTAGTATTGCTGCACAACTTCTATTAATGGAACATAGAGTAAGTATCAACAAAAAGGCATCTGTTAGCTAAACTTTAAGCGTTAAGGTATCTGATTCCCAAATGTGCCATGTGTTGTTCCCAAACTACCTTTGTATTTGGATGTTCCAGTGCTTCCAGTATGATATGAATCAGTTCCACCCAGAAGTAGCATACTGCCCTCTACAGAACTAGAGGTGTAGAGATAAATAAAACATTATTTAATGTGAGAAAATAAAACACTTTTTGAGGCAGCATTATTTTTCTGTTCATGCCTATCATAAGACCACACCTGCTCAGGTACATTCCACATGTTGTCAGACATAGGTGTTCCTCCTTTAAGGGTTGTGCGTGTTTGCTCCTTTATGGTGTCTGAGGTTCCCTCTGCAGCGAATCCACTGTTGTAGGAGATGCAGAAAGTCTTTGCACCGGCCTGAAGAGAGCGTGAAGCTGAGCTGTTGAGCTTTACATGAAGACAGAGAAGTAAAGCAGCACAGGAGAAAACACACGAGAACAAGTGAGGTGTTTGTATGGAGGTAAAAATATTTGATTTGACAGTTTCTATTCAAGTTATTAATAACTTAAATTCAAATGAACCCAGTATGAATACAGTATATTCAGTATGACTGCGGTATACTCAGTATGAATACAGTATACCCAGTATGAATGCAGTATATTCAGTATGAATAGAGTATACTCAGTATGAATGCAGTATACAGTATACTCAGTATGAAACAGTATTCTCAGTATGAATATAGTATACCCAGTATGAATCCAGTATACCCAGTATGAATATAGTATACCCAGTATGAATCCAGTATACCCAGTATGAATGCAGTATACAGTATACCCAGTATGAATACACTAAACTCATTATGAAACAGTATTCTCAGTATGAATGCAGTATAAAGTATACCCAGTATGAATATAGTATACCCAGTATGAATCCAGTATACCCAGTATGAATCCAGTATACCCAGTATGAATACAGTATACCCAGTATGAATATAGTATACCCAGTATGAATCCAGTATACTCAGTATGAAACAGTATACTCAGTATGAATGCAGTATACTCAGTATGAATGCAGTATACAGTATACCCAGTATGAATACAGT
>OMLM01020443.1:68935-91585 GCA_900302695.1 Helostoma temminkii | reverse complement strand
AAAAGTGGTATGGGGACATCCCTAATTGATATAGATGAAACACTTGCCTCTTGTATCTGGACATAATAAAATAAAAATGGAAGTAATATTGTCATAATAATATTTGCCAGGTTCGTATTTACTAATGAACATGTTAAAATCACTAAATGGTGTAAAAACAATAAATACATGCATCAGTTGAAGTGATCTGAACTGTACACACATAACACTAGCTAAGCCAGAGTGCTAACCTAACGTTTTCAACCGACAGTCACTGTGTTCAGTGTTAAACAAAGTAACATCTACAGTATATTTTTACCGTTTTGTGGTGTAACGTTACGGTAATTAGGAGTCTGTTGAGTTTTCCACAGAGCTGCTGCCTCGTTAAAGACCATTAACAACATGGTACGTTTGTTCGTCCTAACAGAGCTAAGAAACTAGGCTAACGCTGTTTGTGGTCAGTGGGTAATGCTACTAGCTAACTGAACGTTAACTGCTAGCCTATAAAAAGCTAAAAGCTAACGCTGGCTTATACAACCTGTAACTAGGCTGTATTTCTTTTTAACAAGCCTACATACATTTCTGTGACCTGAATTCGTTTTTTAGCCTTTTAGACACAATTTCTAACTGAAGATGACGTTACATTAACAGTAACATTGTGATAACCACGTAAAGTAAAAGTAGTAAAAACAAAACCGAAGTAACTTTATGTCAGGGTAGAAACAAATATAATACATTTAATTTTTAATACATGCTAGGCTAATGTAGGTAAAATGCACACTATAAAACTGTTCTTATGTAGAACTGCCCTTCTAGGTTTTGATGTTATTGTGGATGCATTATAGCATTTTAATTTGCAGGTGGTCAGAGCTGCAGCAATATTTAAATGCTTTGTATCACTATTACTGTTTTATGCCAGTTCCTAAATACATACATGTTTGTAGATTACTGTATTTGACTAAAAATAATTGCAATAATAAGTAACTGAACTATTTGCAATTTACAGTTTCTTTTCAGCGTGGTATGACTACTTTTACTTAGTACTCCAATAAACCTCATATGTCCTCATTTTATTTTAATTTCGAGCTCACTACAACAGTAGATGGTGCCATTGCTTTCTTTATTGAGACAATTTTCTTGACAATTGTTGCAGCAGACCTTTTTTACTGTAATGTCTAATTCACAATCCTATAGAGGGACCCACCTCCACACATCCTCTCTCCTGTCTCTCTTTCTATATATGCCTCTCTCTCCCTCTCTCTCTCTCTCTCTCTTTCTCTCCAGAGGAGGGGGAAGAGAGTGAATGAGAGCAGTTTGAGTTGTGCTCTGTGCTCTACGCCAGCCAGAGGTGTGTTTTCGGCTCCACACTCTGTATCTCTGGGTAGCAGCACCCTACCATGCAGCCAGCCTGAGTGCCATGTCTAACAGCTGTGTTGCCAAAGGGTTACAGCTCATCTGAGGCGAAGGTAGCATCTTGCCTTGTGGAGGACTGAAGATAAAAGAAGACTGACCAGTTGCAGAGAGAGGGGGATATAACTGAAAGCCCCCCTCGCCTCACCAAATAGAGCAAAAACGGAAGGCTTTGGAGTATTCAATTTTTTCTTTCGTTTTATATTTTTCTTATTCCTCATCGCGGTGCTGGGAGGTGCTTCATCTTTTCATATAGTCTCTCTATCTGTCATTTGCCTCCTCATTTATTTCTCCATCTACCTGGTGTATAATTTCCTCTATTTATGAGTGAGAGAATAGAGAAAGGAGAGAGGATTTTTGTCCTTTCTTTCTTCCTCTCCTCTCTTCCCCCCCTTCACCAAATCATATCATACCTGTTAGTCCCTCCTTGCCATTTCATCTGTAACTGCTGCCATCAGTTCATCATTCCCCATTCTGCGTCTCTCTCTGTCTCTAAAGTCTGATGTTATATGAACTTGGATGAATTTTTTTTCAAGACAACTAAAAAAAAACTCCTCATGATTGACTCTTTTTTCCCTTTTCCTTCTCTTTTGGTCCCTCCACACCCATTTTCTTTGCATCACACTCTTGCGGGATTCTTAAATGTTACTCTAGGTAGGTTAACTATCGTTTAGTGTCTGTCTATCTGTCTGTCTGTGTGTATTTGTGTGTGCTTTACGTATACATAAAACACACATTAACACACACATGCACTCGCACACTAAACTGTGCATAGAAGAACAGATTTCAGTGATTCGATCTTGGTTTGGTCTCGCACCGCTTTCATGTCCTTCTCTTCACTTGTCCTTCTCATCATGGCGAAGCGTGCCCATTTTTAAATGTTGTCTTTGAGAAATCTTTTCATTTGTCCTCATGTCCCCTTTTATATTTAATAAAGATAATAATTAGTTTTGCAACCTGTTGTAAAGGCAGGCAGAAATTAAGTTTAGTCCTGAGAGAGAACAAGATTTGTTTCCAGTTCGGAGCATATGTCCACCTGAAGTCATTAAGAGTTTATTCTGTTTCATGCTTGATTTGTGCTTATTTTTATCCTTCTAGTCCATCAGCATCCATTTAACGTCACTTCTTGTACACCCCCTCCCAACACACACAGACACACAATCTTAAAGCTTAAACCCACTTTATCATCAAAATATTTTCCAGATTTGATTTCTAGTGCTTCTGCGTGTTTTCAATTTTCTCATCCGACCCTTTATTTGGTTTTCATCCAGAAATGGACACTTTTCATTCCTGAAGCGCTCTCCCATCCACTTGTCTTCATTCTCATCTTCCATCAGGCAAGAGAGAGACCACTTGGCATTAGTTGGATGTTGAACAGTGGATTAAGTGGTTAATACCTTGCTGTGGATTTGAGGTGTGCAGGTTTGTAGATATAGACAGACTGATAGACAGAAAAAAACGACATTAGGACTAAATATACCATCTCATCACTACTATTCTGCTTTCCTCTGTCACATTTTCCTCCTTTCTTTACATTGTATGTGAAGCTTCGCCTCTACTGCTCACTGCCACACCTTTTTGGGAATGATGGTTTAAAACATCATCACTACTACTCAACTCTCAATAAGTTTCTAGCCTCTTTATCCATGGACATCTACCTGAAATTGCCTCTGCATTCAACTTTAGAATGAACAGTAGTATAGACCCAAACCAGCCACTTTAGTCTCTTTTCCCCATTTTGGACTGATAAAGGGGGATTAAAATATTCCTCTGTCTTGAGTGGGATGTCATCATGAAGGAAAATGAAGGACCACTCGTTTTGCTCTGTCTTTGCTTTTGTGTCTCAACTCTGCTCCTGTCTAAAACATCTCCACTACAGTCTATAAATTATGTGTTACAGAAAAGAGTTAATTAGGTGAGTAGTAAATTAATACAGCACCCACTTCTTTTTCGCAACTGATTGTATGCACATGCATGAACAGTAGGTGTGTGCACTGAATGCGTGTGTGCAGGAGTACAGCCAATCGAGCAATAGTGTGCGTTTATGTGTGCGTGTTTCTGCAGTTGAATGTCTGCATGATACTGCTGGAAAAATATTCTGCATGAACTTTAATCAGCAGCTTCTCTGCGCACAGAATTCAAAACAATTTCCTCAACATTTGCTTGCACTGTTGCACCTTTCTCCACCCTGCTGTGACTAATTGGTTGTCTATCAGGTGATACCTTTGAAAGTTTGTATTTACCTGTAGATATATTATTGCATTTCTATTTCTTTCAGATCTTTGAGGTAATTTTGAGCTTTGTTACTCGAGCACTACTACTAACTCATGGCAGAAACCAGTCTAAGTGCTCTATTAATTTGTTTAAATCTCTCATCAGCTGACTCACCCAATTAGTCCACTGTAGCATGCAGGTGCATACATTTACATGCATTTATTTTAGTCCTGTCCTTCTCCATGTTGATGCCCCCCTCTTCCTCCTCTTCCTTCTTTATTATGTTTCTTTTTGTTTCATGCTTGATGGACCTGCATCAGAATTTTTGAAAAAATTACATATCTCTGGAAATGAGTCACAAAGCTAATGTGACTCATGAACCAGCTGTGTTAGACTCTCTTCAGCATGACCCTAATGAGTACACCGTACACTACAGATGACATACTAGGCTGCGTGTCTTAGAGAGTATCATATAGTGCCTAAGTGATCTAATGATGTGTTAGCTTTTCCACAACTGTTAAGCTGAAGATGATTAAAATGCAAGACCAGGCAAAACACTTAATTCTCTATCCACTGTTTACACACAAAGATAAATAATTGCACACCAAGCTATGTAGCTATGTATGACTCAGTTAATATAACACAACTTTGCACTAAACTGTTTCTAAATAAGGTGATCCCCATCAGTCAGGAACCAACCTTAACAAAACAAAATGCTTTTAAAATATTCACCATTAATGGAATAGAAGAGTGGGACCTTGCCCTAAAAGTTTCAAGTTGATTTTAACTGGGCTTCTCCAAGCCCAAACTGTTTAAATGATTTAGGGCATCTTTCAAAAGACTGGTGTGATGTTGCCACATTGCAGGCATGCAGGAGTTTAAATAAAGAGGCTTAAAAGGATGTGCTCACCTCTTGGGTTTAAGTCTAATGAAGGATTTATGTTCACAAGAGGAGCCATTAAGGAGGTTAGGATTGTTGATATCTGTAAGTGGAGCATGAAAAACATAGAACAAACAAATATTTCAACTAATGTGTCTACAAGCAAGAGATGAAAAGTTGTAATAACAAAAGTTTTTTTAAACAAACGTCTGAAGATTCTTAGTCATTCAGGTCATGGTTATCCCAAAGGTTCTGTTCAGTATCAACTGGACTTGTTTCTTGATTCTTGAAGCTGTTCCGCCTTCCATCCAGTTGATACTGAACATACCTTTGGGATATTTTTACATAAACCAATTGGCCAGTTTCTTTAAAATGTGATCTGGAAATACACTTCTAAATTTGAATGTAGATAGGAGGTCAGTTCTCTATAAAGTATTTACATGCGCAAAAATATATCATAAAAATGGCATACTCAATTTTCTTAAACAGCACAACTCAGCTCAAATAGCATAATTCAGTATTCTTAAAAGCTGTTGATTCATAAACAAACAATCAGTTTTATGCAGAGGTTTATTTTAGGATGTACTATATTCTGCATGAGTCAAACTATCAGTGTCATTTTAATATGCTGTGAGAGTCAGAGATAATTGGACTTTGAAGGAGTCATAGAGAAAGATAGATTTTTGTAAATAAAATTTGTTGAATGAATAATTCATTACACTGCCAGAAAGAATTAAAATTCTACACATGCAGATTTTCTCTGACAGTTTTCATAAGGAAAAGCTGTATGCCTACAGTAAAAACTCAACTTCCTCAATATATAAACACAACATACTTCCCAGATACAGACACATGGCTGTTAAGAGTATACAGTACATGATATACATGATCTATAAAATAATAGTAAAAAAGTAAAATGTAAAATAAACAAGAACAAAAAAAACAGTTGCAGTCCAAAGTTACATTAAATGTCTTGTTTATTCTACCCATCAGTTATTCACCGTATTATACAATATTCACTTGACTATCCTAAAAGACAAGAAGAAGGCTAAAGTAGGAATTAGAGAATAGTTTTATTTTAAATGATTAACTAATAATCAAAATGAGGATGATTAATTGTTTGGCTCTGTACTGTTTTTTCATGTTTTTGGACCCATGACAGACATTCACCTGCATTAGCTGACTATCATTAAAAACATAACTATTCATGAAAATGCAAAGAAAACTGTCAACACTGTGAGAGGATTTACATTTTATTTGCAGTAATCTTAACACAAATTATATGCGGTGCCAGTGCAGTAAGAAAATAAACACATGCAATCTGAAATAATTATGGATAAATATTATGAGTGGGCGATACAGATACATTTCTCTATGGTGGATCACAAATTCAATAGAAAAATTAATTTAGATACTGTTTAATGATAAAATTACCAGACAGTAATACTTTATTTTGGCAAATTCTGAAACTTGAATCAGTCGGGTACAAAATCTGACAAATCGTGGTCACATTAATGTGGTAATCATAAGCAGACCTACTCATGAAGTAGATTTTCTCTTTAAATTGTATTAAGTGCCCCGAACAAGCCAGCAATGTTGCAATCTCTTAATGGATATCATCTCACAGGACATCTAGTTTCTCATCTGACCCTCTGTGACCCACAATGGGTCAGAACCCAGAGCTGCATAAGAACTGAATTAAAACATATTGGGGAACAGCAGGCAACACACTCAGATTGCAAATGAAAGGAGGACACAGTGGCACAAAGTAGAACCAGTAGCTTGACTGAGTTAAGCCTTGACCTCAGAGGCAAGTGACATTCAGTCAGACTCCGCCGTCTGACTCTGTCCTTCTTCTCTTGTCCCCTTCAGACTGAAGAAGAGTGGAAAGCAGAGCAGGCTGGCAAACTGAAGATCATGACTGGCTAAATCAAGACAACTCAAGGAGTGAAAGAAAGCCAAAGAAGAAAGAAGGGTGGGAAGAAGAAGAGGAGTACGTGCACGCATACACTACTGCTTGTCTCCTCATCTCCACGGCAACCGTGTTCACACACTTGCAGACTTCTGGGAGGAGACGTCGGCGAGCTGTATCACCAGCGTTGGAGGAAAAGGAAAGAGAATCGGATGGAAAGAGGCAAATGAAAGAGCGACCCTTCATCACTCTCCATCCATCATCTTTTAGTTTCTATTATTGAGTTAAGGCTGATGTTTTCAGTTAATAGTCAACTTTTAAAGAGTTAAACGCGTTTTTCTACCGGATTAGATCTGGTTGTTTGCAGATTAGTTTTAAATATAAAATTATTGTTTTCTAACAACTCAACATAGAGTTAGCATTTTTTACAGTAATATAGCACTAATTATTGTACTTTTTGTACATATTATTATACTTTAGTGTCCTCATACTGGTCACTTCCAACCATCACACACCCCCATCTTCATTCAAGCCAAGACTGCTCATCCCTCACCCTGCAAGACCCTCCAGTCTTCTGTGCGTGACTTCATCTGTCTACCATCCCTACATCTGAGGCTATGAGAGGAGGAGTCGAATCCCAGATCACTCCATCATGCCAGCTCTGAAGAGTAGAGAGGAGATCTGGGCTGGCAATGTTCAAGGTAGGCCCATGATTTGAGTAACTGGATTTTATTTGTGTACCCATAATGATTTCCTAATTGTTTCCACAAAAATCCACTTACCTCTGTTTATTTGTTGAGGTGACTTCAATCATTTTAGTCTACAAAATATCAGAAAATAATAAAAAATTGATATAATAGTTACCCAGAGACCAAGGTGATGTCTTCTCATTGCTTTATTGTTCTACCAAGTACTTGTTCTAATACTCTAAAGATATTTGATTCAAAATGACAGCAAACAAACAAAATCTGTACATTCTCACTATTGACAACCTGTGATTGGTGGCTCGCTCGAAATTGTCTTAAATGATAATGCCTAAAATTACAATCAACCAATTAATCAATCTCCCCTAATGATTTCAGCTCTATTCCTAACAGTATCATACCATCTGAAATAATTTCCTCTGTTCTGTCGCCAACAAAAAAATAAGTGTTTTGTTTACTCATTAATTCAACCCTAATTTAACCACAGAAATTGTCCTCAATCATGTTGATAATGTCAGGTCATGTAAAATGTTTGAAGAGGTGGAAATAATTGGTCTCGAGATGATCATGTTGGATATTAGATAAGAATAACAATATTGTGTAACTTGTGATGACATATGTAGTGCTTCTTGAGATAATCACCTCTATGATCTGGCCCTTATTTTAATCAAATTCTTTCAGATTTATTTTTCATGAAAAGTAGACAGTAAAGTGGTGAGCAGTTCAGTGGGCTGTACAGTTTTATGGCAGCAGTACTGCACATCACCTCATGACAACACATTATGTTGTAGAAATTGTCTCTAAACATTTTTTGTGATCTGTGTAAAAATTATTTTTCGGTTGGTTTGAATTTATGTGTAGAAGCCCATGGCCATTGTTTACTTGTTTTCATTTTGAGCTTTAGCAAAAGGAGACAGCAATGAAAAGACAATAAGATGAAGGCAAACATTCACAGTGGAAAAGAAGAAAGAGCAAAATGTCTTTTTTGTTGCCATGCGTTATTTCTTGCAGTGCTTTGTGAGGGAGCCCAGTGTTGAGTTAAAGGATAACGAGGCACTAGCTTCAATAAGCCCATCAAAACGATGAGTTTTGCTGCTTCACAAGGGAAAACAGGTTTTAGACAATAGTAACTGTATAAAGTAGGAGAAACTGGAACCCATTTTATTGCTGAGCTTGTGCTCCTTTTCAGGAGTTTACCTGATAAAAGGCATTTAAAAGTTGGGTGGTGGGTAAAGAAGGTGGTGTGTGACAGCTGGTAAGGCTGGTCTGACTTGACAAAAGTAGAAATAACGTAAAAATTGCTCAAAAGGAGAATTCACACAACATCTATTAACACTGAATTCAATTTTAGGCTTCAAGACGAAAGCAGAAATAATGAGTTAGTGAATTAGTTGGATATAATGTTTAAGGTTTTACACTCATTTTGTGTGCAAACAGTTTTGAAACAAAGAATGTGCAAAATCCTGTGTTCTGTAACAGTGTCCGGCTCCTGCCAATGGAGCAGCTCCAGGATTTGTCTCATGGTGGCATCACGGATTAGATACTTGGCTGGATTTTTTTTTGCTGTGGGTGAGACACATTTATGATCACAACTCTAAACTGAGCTTTTCCACATTTGATTTCATGGACTCACAGTGCCTGATGTAAGTATTTAATTATGATGTGCTCCTTCGTTGAAGCGTGACTTAGAGGAGGTGTGTGACAGCTGGTACTGTATGTTCCTCCCTCACAATACAGCAGCTTCTACACTGAACAGACCTACTGTATTCTGCTCACTTGCTCACATATGCTGCACAGACTTTGCACTTTACAGCTCCCAAATTTCTCCCCACAATATTTCAATCAAAACTGCTCCAGCATTGGCCCACACTGCAGGCTTCAAATGGCTGCATGTGAACTGTGTTTCTAGGGCAGACTTTCCATCAAAAGCAAAAAAGGGGAGAGAACATGACCAAGCAATCAAGGGGTTAAAGCATGGTAGACAGAAAAAGAGACAAAGGGGCAAAGTTCCTGGTGCACGCTTCACATCCAGAGGGAGCTTCATTGACGGTGGATGAAGGAGGCAGCTTTGTAGAGAGATGCAGTTCAGAGCACTTGATCAGCGAGACCCAGAAGGGGCCTGATGTTGTGGTGTCATTATGCTGCATATTTATGAACAGTGGATTGAGAACAGGGAATTACTGGCTCAGGCAGTGTAGCCCCTGTTTTGATCAGGTGTGCCAGTAGGGTGCCATGACTGTATAGGCGTTGAGATGTTGACAGTGGGACTCAAACACCCGGCTGAGTCAGCTTTGAATACAAGCTTCGTGTGACCAGCTTTACAAATGTTGGTTGAGTTGTTGAAGGATTACAGGTGCTGAGCAGCCTGGTGTTTGTTGTTTGCACTGAACTAGAGAGAGAGAGGAAGAAACGTACACAGTAGTTGCACCATGTCAGAAATATCATCCATATATTTTGAGAGTTTCCAAAAAATTATTCAGACAACATTCTTTACTCAGTAGCTAAATTTCCTACTAGAAAGTGTTGTAATTGAAAGACTGAAATATTCTTGTCTGTATAACTTGCGTAATGTTTACAGTTTTGAAATACTATTTTAAAGCTGAGTTTGGTCACAGACAACAGTGATTGAAACAGACATTTGGAGATATCTTTGCAGACTGTCTTACAAACAGTCCTGCAATAAGTCCTGCATTCAGGGATGTTGTAATGTTCAGTTTTTTTACATTAAAACAAGGTTTTAGTGAGGTGATGATTCTGTATTATCATTCTACAGTGGCAGGGCATGATGCCTAAATAAAACTGGCACATCAACATTTTGTGTCATGTTTATTTATTTATGTTTTCTTAAAGCGTTAATTGAACAAAACTGCAGTAGCCTAGTTACTGAGGCCATACAGTGGGTCAGATGCACAGTGCATTTTGTAGACACCCCCTATTGGGGCACAAATTAACCATTTGCTCATTTTTAAATGACTAGGAAAAAAGTTATAATTTGATAGTAATACCATATGATTTTTGTTAGTAAGAGAAACTCAAGATGCTTGTTCTATCTTTCCTTTTCTGTCCCTAGTCATATGTGATGGTGAGAGAAGGAGGAATAGCTAAGAATAGAGAAAAGGGGGACCAGTGGCGCCTCTACCCACGTTGTTCATCTCTGCTTGGTGTGCTGTGCTGTTACTGAAGTCAGCAGGCACTCAACCAGTTTTTGTTGAAAGCGATTTGTAAGACTCTGAAACTCAATACAAACTGCATCTGTTGCTATATAAGTAATTTTCTTTTTCATTGAAGCATCAGATGCAGAAATTGAGCCACAGATCTGTCTTGCACCCCCTGTCTGACATTAATAGCATGATCAGAATGTATGACACATGCAGAAATTTCATCAGAAACTGTCACTTTTGCCTTTTGAAGCCCCAGACTGGGAAGAGTCAGGATTTTTTAATATAATTTTTCACACACAGAAAAGAACAGAAGACAAGATCTACTCTGAGGAAAGAGGGTTCACATGTGCAGATGAGAGGAAGTCATGAACGTTTTGATAGCTGAAAGAGATTAAATAATATTTGATGATAGTGTCCTCAAAAGGCACACAAGAAACAGACATCAGAAGTCCCGAGAAATCATGTCATGCAGATGGCTTTGTTATGACAGGACAAAAAACTGATGATGATATTTTCAAAAGGGAGAGGGACATGATGAAAGACATAAAAAGAAGAACACTTTTTTTATAGCATCAGAAAAAGAAAGCTATCTGAATGATGCTACTTATCAACACATTTAGTTTTCTTTAATAAGAAAGAAAATTTCACAGCTTCAGAGCTCCTGGGCAATTAGTTAATTCATATAAACTGCCGTGACTAAGAAAAGGCAAAATTACCGGATTTAATGTCTTCAGTTGTAAGAGAACTATTAGAAAAAACTATTAAAAGATGGTTTTCTCTGCACTCACTGCGTTGGTGTTTCACAACTTTTTAGTAGTGCTAATAACAGGTGGAAACTGTTTGACATCTCCAGTGGTTGTTGCTAACCAGCTCCAAGTGTCAATGAATCTGTCTTCATTTGACCCCCAGTGGGGGCAACTTGTCAAATAATTAACTGTGATATGACACTGGGAGTGTGTCTGGAGAGCAGACAGCTGTAGAGGCGAGAAGGAAATTGGCCCTCCACATATACAGACCTGAACACAAGCTCATTGGGGAAGACCTACATTTGTCAGTGTTTCTTTTTTCCAATGATGCTGGTTTTTCCTATATGATTTTCCCATGATTTTTGTGGTGTGCCTGTCCACAAGCAATGCTGGGCCCTTTTCTCATAACCTCCAAGCATTTAGGAAGTAGCATCCCATCGTCCTTTAAATGATTCTGAAGTGGAGACTCATTGATCTGCACATTGTTTGTTCTAGTCTGTGCAAACACACTTCAGTAATTCTCAAGTTACATTATAAGCATTACAAGTTAGATAAATGAATTGTTTGCACCACTGTGTACAAAAATAAGACCACTATGGAATAAATGTATGATGTTGTTGACATAATTTTTTGTGTGTGTGCACAAACAATTTGAACAAGTTTTTTTTCACTGTAAACTGATCACATGTGTTTGCACAAGGTTCAGTAGTATTCTCTCCAGACATTAATTCAGTACACTGTCATCATCTGGTTAATTAGATGTCTGACCAGAATAAATAAAAAGAAATGCGCAGGTATTACAGCATTGCATGGAATGAGCTGCACAGCTGTGTTAATGCATAACCTAACACAATTAACCATTTAGCATGTGCAAAAATGTTTGATGTATGATTTTGTTCAACTCAATTCTGCTGCTTCTGTAACATTTTATCTGCCTCAACCAAAGAACTTAGCTAAGTAAAGCACTTCACGTTAGAAGAGGCTGGTACGTTGCTGAATGCCTTTTCTCTCAAGTGAATTGCTGGTAGCTCTCATGCACTTTAATGAATAGCATAGGTTGAACTGCAAAACACTGTTGCCACTGTATTTACATGCATTTGTGAGTGTGTGCTAGGGCCCCCCTTTGATTTCATACTGGGCTCAGTCAGCAGTGTGTAGTGTAAAAAAATGCAGGTTTTGTTATGTGCATTAGTGAATCTGTGAGACAAAGGTGAGGTTGAACAGAAGAGCTAACCTCTTGGGGAGTAAATTGGAAGCGGAGGTGAGAGATTAAGAGGTAACCAGGCGTCTGGAGCTTTGCTGCCACATTTAGGCCTAAGTGGAAGGGACCGTGTGAATTTTTATTCCTGAGAATCATTTGTGTGGCATTAGGTCTGTGTGACTAGATATTGAAATAAAACCCCAGATTCATGTGGGATGTAAAACTGTGGTGATTAGTTCATTAATCAGATCACAGCTATTTTGATACTTATTATTAAGCAAAATGCCAAACAGCACCCAGTTTCTGCATGTCAGCTGTGATGATTTGCTGTTTTTTTCTGTTTTGACATTGAGCTTTATAAAGTTATGATGGGCACTTACACTATTGTGTGGCTTTTTTAGACTAAATCTAAATTATTTAGGAAGGTAAGTAGGATGATTAGCACATTGATAGATCATGAAAATAATGATTTGTTGCAGTTGGTGATAAATTAGAGGAGTACTAGAAAGCAAAACTCTGTTTTGTGTATTTCTGAAGTATATGATACCTCTATTTAACGATAACAAAAACAAATGCAGTGCTGCAAGAACAAACCAACAAACGTTAAAACTAGGTTAAAAATGTAAGCTTGATTACGATACAGTGTTTGCTTCTAGAAAACTGCAGCTGTGAATATGCTTTTACCCAGGGGTCACCTAAAAAAAAGATTAGATGAGCACTTTCTTGTTGTAAAATTATGGCAACCTCTGCCAAAACATAGCTGGGACTGAATAAGATAAATCAGACACCACAAGGATTTCATACCAGTTATGTTTACAAAAGTGGCCTATCAGTTAAATTACCAAATGGATATCCCACGGTATCATTAAGAATCTCAAGAAAGCATTTTTCTCTAACATAAGAAAGGTAGATCCACTCAGACTTAAATGAACAGCCTTTAAGCAGATCATGATTAACTTGCCTAATGAGTTTGTATTGTTGTGATGATAATTAACGAGTAGGTCAGTGGTTTTGGACAGTAATTTGAGAGACTTGACAAAGAGCAAAGGACCAAGATCAGTTGTTGTGTAGAGAAACAGCCAAACAGCAGAGTAATATACAGTGCTGTGAAAAAGTATTTGCATATTTGTCACATTTAAATGATTCAGATCATTAAGCTAAATTTAATATTACACAAAGATACCCAGAGTAAGTGCAAAATTTCCTTTTTTTAAATGATGATTTTATTTATTAAGGGAAAAAATGTGTCCAAACCTGCCTGGTCCTATGTGATAAAGTAATTGCCATCTCCTTGCTAAATCATAAATGAACTGTTATTAACCAATTTTTTTGGAAAGCTTCAATTTCCCTGTCCACACCTAGGCATGATTACGGCCAGACCAGCTCAATCAATAAATCATTAAATGCAAGCTGTCTGACAAAGTGATGCAAGTTAAAAGATTTCAAAAACAACACATCAATGGGCCTCTTGTGTCTCAGTTAAGGTCAGCGTTCGTGATTCAACAAAAAGAAAGAGATTGGGCGTATATGGCATCCATCGGAGAGTTCCAAGGTGAAAGACACTGGTGACCAAAAAGAACAAAAAGGCTTGTCTCACATTTGCCTAAAAACATCTTAGATCTTAATCCCCACGATTTGGATCATCATATCAAAATCCAAACATGGTGGTGATAGTGTGATGGTCTAGGGCTTCTTTGTAAGCTTAAGGACCTGGACAACTTGCCATAATTGACGGAACCATGAATTCTGCACTCTACCAGAAAATCCCTCCAACCATCAGTTTGTGACCTCAAGCTCAAGCACACTTGGGTTATGTAGCAGGAAAATTATCAGAAACACATAAGCAAGTTTTTGAAGTGGCCTAGTCAAAGTTCAGACTTAAATTTGATTGAGATGCTGTGGCATGACCTTAAACACACCTTTCCTAAAACAATTAAGGAAGAGTGGGCCGAAATTCCTCCACAGCGATGTGAAGTATGACAGTTATCGCAAACGCTTGATTGCAGTTGATGCCGCTAAGGGTGGCACAACCAGTTATTAGGTTTAGGGGGCAGTTACTTTTTCACATAGGGCCAGGTGGGTTTGGACAGCTTTTTTCCCTTAATATTTAAAATCAGCAGTATATTTACTCAGGTTATCTTTGTGTAATATTAATATTATTAGTTTAATGATCTGAATCATTTAAGTGTGTCAAATATGCCAGAAAAATTACAAAAAAATTATAATAAAACACAGTCACAACTTCTTTATGTAAAAGGAATAAAACATTACATACTTCGCAAAGGATAACTGCTTAACAAGATCACATTGTCAGTGAGGGCATAACTAAGCACACTTGCTAATTTTGTTCATAGATATACACAGCACGCAGTGGGTTGGGAAAGTGGAATATAAATAGAAAGTAATTATTAATAATTAATGCTCATCCAGCCATGTTACTTGTCACACCTTTGAACAGCTGTGCAGATTACAACAGTGTCTTGTATGTGTGGCCAGTGGATATGAGTGCAAATATGCAATGCTACAAATATGTCACTAAAGTCAGGTGAGGTATCTCTTTAGGTTGAGTTCACTGTTCTGAGGATGCTTACATTTTGTCTCTGGATAATGGTGATGATTATAAAGATCAACTTTTAATCCTAAATTCTGGTCACGCTACACTGATATTTCCTTATTTTCCTCATTAAAATGTGAAGTTGTTATGGTTTTATGGCTCATTCCTATGGCATTCTATTGCAATACATTTCTGTTTTACCTGTAAGATGTGTGATGTGGTTTGTTAAACAGACCAGGGTCAAAATGCTTAATCTGAATTCCTAGATATTAGTCATGCAGATTCTGCAGGACCAATTCAATGCAAGAAGAGCAGGAAAGTAGCAGCATGTCATAGCCTGACATGGGATGTGTGTTTTTGCTTACCCATGAGTCAGAGCGGATGTTTTCTGACTGTTGATTGGTGACCAGCAGACCAAAAAAGTTTATGGTGACTGAAATGTGATATTCTAAGACATATCCAAGGTGCTTTTTATCAGTGGATAACAGTACAGGATGTCATTTTCGCAACACTTAAATAACTTTAACATAATGCTTTGCTGTGGCAGAGGGCTCTCTTTTAGGCTTGCTTATATGCAGTTCTGTTACTGGTGTTGATTCAGGTGGAAGAACACCTTGTGGCAAACTCTGATCTTGGGCTATAGCATGAGGCATCAGGTAACTAAGAGAAATTATTGAAGTGGATATTTGGTCTGTCGTTACAACTACTCCCATGAGTCTGTGGTGCCATAGGCATGCCAATAAACCCCAGTACCACAGTATCCTTGTTAAACTCTTGCTGCAGCATATTGTACAACCTGCAGAGATGTGGCATAAATCTACATTCAGTGTGTAACTATGTACAGCCCTGTCTGCTGATAATTACGTTCATATGTTGAAGTGCTATGATTACTATTGTTAAGAGAGAGCAAGTTGCAAAGAGGTGGTTGGGGTGGATGGTCAATGTACAATGTGCTGAACTGAAAACACAGACCCAAGTTCAAGGCCAGACTTCTGTGTCTTGTTGCACATTGGTTAGATTTGGCTGATTTGGTTAGAGAAAAACTGTGTTTTTGTTTAGAGTATAATAAAGATATTTTGTGGGCAGTCCACAATCTTACAAGTGCACCAATTAATAAAAATAAAAATGCTTTAAAGGCGTAATATAATGAATTTTGTGGCTTAATGTTACATATATACTGTTGTGAAGTTGAGTGCCCACATTACACATAGTCAGAGGCCCATATCTTGAGGTGAACATGTCTGTACATGCTGGCTGGGAGTGAAACTCATGTTTCAGGTTTCTTTTTTCTAAATGCTATACACTATGACATCAAGCTGTATGGAGTCCATAACTTCCATCTGTTTTGAGCTCCTACAAAAACCTCGTCTTGCCCACCCTCTCAGGTGGGCTAACCTGTAGTAGCATTAGCTACTACGGAGATAAGTCATCATCTGTTCGGATACCTGTACTATAATCTGCCATGCCTGACTGCCACAGCATTGCTGACACTAGCCTTTGCCACTCCGGAAAATGACCACCAGCCACAACGTGCCATTGCTGCGGTAACATTAGCCAGCAGCAGCAGTAGCATTAACCACTACAGAGATACACCAATCTCTGAACAAACACCCAAATGAGCACCCGCTGCCCTGCTCTCAGCCACTACAGCACAGCTTTTACATAAAGAACACCATAGCATGTGCCCTTTTTTTATTGAACATAATATAACAACCCTGTCTCCTAAAAATGATGTTTTTATGCAACTAAACAGCAATCATAATTATGTTTTTATGAGAAATGTAAGTGCAATTGGATTATGTTTTCTGTTAACATAATGACCATATGTTCACAATTAAAGTGAATGACAAGTCATAAATACGTTGATGCTTAACATTATTATAATTATTAATTAAAAGTCCACAGGCAAAGTATTTTTGTCCACCAAATTTCATATCTATTCTCTATCTAACCATTTTTCTCTTCCACTGAAATATCTGATCTTGCAGTTAAACATGCTGATATATGACTTCAACTTTATTAGCGCATTTTATGGTTGGGTTTAGGCACTCACAGCACTGGGTTAGGCTCGGGGAAAGATTGCAGACTGGGGTGAGCGAAAAATGTAACAGATCACACACAATGTCTGTATAAAAATTTAAACACAAACATGATCTGTCACTAAACTTAACTAAAGCATTTTTCATGCCTAAACCTAACCTCACACAGGACTCTGGTCTCAAACTCAGGGCTGCAGATTGCCAGCCCTGCACATTATACGTCTGCCATCCACCCCATTCACCTTCTTGGGAATCAATTCCTGTTAATTAGCGTGACATTTCATTAATTCACAAAATACGTTGCCTGACAACATAAAGATTTCGTTCACTACAAAAAGGTGGTCATGGTTGCAGTTTAGTTGTATAGGAACATAATATTTAGGATGCAGGGTGAGATATAGCCTTGTATCAAACGAAGCCCAGAGTAAAATATAACCCTACAATAAACACGATATGGCCACTTTAACTTTACTGCAGTCATGGATTTTCCACTGCAAGACTGGATGTTTTTGCAGAAAATAAAATCAGATGTTGTAGATCAGATATTTTGGTGGACAAAAATATGTTTTCATTATGTTAATTATATAGAATAGAAGCATAGTTTTTAGGAGGCATGTTCGCTCTGAAACAGTGGTGGTCCAGACCCTCAGATGCTAGAATGCCCCTGTACAGCTGCAAAGAGGGACACGTCATTTTTGCTGCTAAATTAAGTTCAGAGCAGGAGATGTAACCTCAGTGGAATAAATGGCTTCAATGAGGTAATGAAGACCCTGGGGAAAGATGGATCCTGCCACAGCCCTGCGTTTTCTTTATTCCTGTGTCTCTGATATACATTTTGTGATGTATATAGTGAACATGTATTGCATTGATTTGGTCATGTTTATGAGTGTGGGTGTGCTCTCTGTCTCGGCCATTTGTTTTGCCTCTGATGAAGAGACTGTATAGTGTTATTTAGAGAGCGGTGACATCTTCAGAAAACAGTAGAGGTTTGTAGTGTGTCTTATCGTAAGTGCAATTAGCAGAGAGAGGATTCCTGACCAAACTAAAGTGCACTTAATGAAACATGTAAGACCCTTTCAGTAAACCAATTTTTTTTCTGCATTTTCTGGTCCTTCTTCAAGAAGGTAGACAGATTATTCAATTTGAACATTATTCAAATTGTATTTGTTAAAATGATAATGCAGACCGTTGGTTATTACCTATTACATGTTTGTTTTTATTTATTTTGTCTCACTTAGTTGATTTAGATTGCCAAACTAATTTTTATTTTACACAAAGACAACCCGAGTAAATACAAAATGCAGTTTTTAAATGATTTCATTTATTAAGGGAACAAAGCTGTTCAAACCTGCCTGTGTGTGTGAAAAAGTGATTTTACCTAATAACTGGTTGCACCACCCTTGCCTACAACAACTGCAATCAAGTGTTCGTGATAACTGTCAGTGAGTTCACATCGCTATGGAGGAGTTTTGACCCACTCTTCCTTGCAGAATTGTGTTAATTCAGCCACATTGGAGGGTTTTCAAGTATAAACGGCCTGTTTAAGGTCATGTCACAGCATCTCAATTGGATTTAAGTCTGGATTTTGACTAGGCCACTTCTTAACTTTTTTTTTTGAGCCATTCAGGGGTTGACTTGCCGGTGTGATACGGATCATTGTCCTGCTGCATAACCCAAGTGCGCTAGAACTTAAAGTCAAAAACTGATGGCCGGACATTCTCCTTCAGGATTTTCTGGTGGAGCGCAGAATTCGTGGTTCCATCTATAACATCACCATGTTTGACCCTTGGTATATTCTTTTTATGAAATGCTGTATTAGTAAAGTAAAGTTTTACACCAGATGTAATGGGATGGACACCTGCCAAAAAGTGTAACTTTTGTATTTTTACAAACTTTTGTATTTATATATTTGCTCAAAAGTCATGGATATATTCAAGATATTTTTGTCAAATGTGAGATGAGCCTTTGTGTTCTTTTTGGGTCAGCAGTGGGTTTTCACTTGGAACTCTCCAGTGGATAGCATTTTTGCCCAGTCTCTTTCTTATTATTGAACCATTAAACACCAACGGTAACTGAGGCAAGTGAGGCCATTTAAAAACTGCATTTTGTATTTAAAATGGATGTCCCGATACCACTTTTTTCATTACTGAGTACAAGTTCTTACATTTAAGTACTTGCCGAAACTGAAAACTAATACAAGTACTTAATAATACTGCAGTAGCAGCATTTGTTATTATTAAAAACTGCCAACTTCTAGATTTCGGATTGTCTGTGGGTATTTATGTTTTTTACCATGGGATATTAGCAGTATGACATTTTGCAATAAACAGACAGAAATGGATCTAATATTTGCTGTCTTTTGTTGTTATATTTATATATTATATATTATATCCTCATAATTAATTAGTTTGTATGTTTGACACAAATTGCCTTGCCTTCTGTTGATTGCAGCAAAGCAGAGGAGATGTGCTAAGAGAAGAAACCAGCACTGGTTGCTTTCAGTCAAACAGGTTACAGACATATCAAGGAGACTTTTAAGCATTGGCTAATGTAAACAGTCGCGTTTCTTTACTTCTTGTTTGTCTCATCTGCTCTGTGCTGCTTAATGATTCTGGTGCCGTATCAGAAGTTTTACGAGTAAGAGTATGAGTACACGAGGGTGGTATTGAACCCGATATCCGATACTGGCATCGGAGTTATCTTTGTGTAATACAAAAATTTGTTTGATGAGCTGAATCATTCATCTGTGACCAACACGTTACACACTTTATAAGTTTTATTCCTATGACAGTGTATTTTTTCTAGCCTTCCTAATTACTCAACAGCATGTACGTATTCCTCCCATTTTCTCTTTTCTCTGACTAAAGCATCCAAAAATATCAGAATGATTTAGAAGATAAGGCGCTTAATATTCTATATTTTTGTCAACAATTCCATTAAAGAAGCCAAAACTTGCAATAAATTGATCCAACTAAGTATTATTGTCTGTGTAAACAAAGCCTGATGTAGTGTATTACTCTGTGCGACAGAGCCCTATTGTTGTCCAAAAACTGTTGGCACTTTTCTTCATTATGATGAAAATAGTATAGTTTATAATTTATACTATAGTTTATTTCTAGTCACAATAACATCATCCAGCATAACAAATGTGAATTCCATAGCTGGACAAAAATAACAAATGCTCCATCTACCGTTATCAGAGTAATTTTACTTAAAAACATCAATGCATCTGTTTGTGAACCTATGGCCCATTTTCAAAAATGTGTGTCTTTAGGAGAAACCAAGTATTGAGAAATGAGCTAACGTAATGTTGGTTTTGGTATTTTTGTGTAGTGTGAAAAAGACAGAAACATCAGACTTTTCTTTAATATAACAGTTGGTCATTTGATGTAGCTTGCGTGTTTTTATTCAGTTATGACTATGACTGTATAGTGCAAAGTCAGTATATTAAAGCAAACACTCAACTCACACTGACAGCTGACTTTCTGAGAGTGAATTGAATAATTACAGGGGATGTAAATAGAACTTGTGTTTCTTCTACCACTCCTGCAGGGGAGTCATTATAGCTGCATGATGTCTGATTACCTGACTGAACACAACAGTGTCACACTGCTCTGACTCACAAATCAGAGTTAAAGTTATTCTTCTTAGACAACACCACTGGTTTTTGGTGCAGAAGTACCCTCCTCCATTTAAAAGTTTTTATTTTGTTAGACAGGCATTTTGTTGTACTGGCAGCAGTATTTTGATTCTTTACCCAACACAGACAAAAGAAAGACACTCTTCAGTCCAAGGTGATGGGCCATGCTGACTATAGACAAGAAACTTAAAGGAATAGTTAAAGTTTTTGAAGCTAGGCTTACTACGGGTCAATATTAATACAATATTAAGGTGCCTTATTTTGTTAGGCACGCTGTGTCTAATTTCACCTGGACAGTACAGCCTTTGTTATGTGCAACACCTCAGCTGAGGCTCTCATGAAACCTTTAACAGTCCCACTAAGCTAAATGAAGTCAGTATATCTGAAAGTTACAGTGTATTTAAAACAAAGTCCCTGTTTTATCCTGTTTCACCTAATTGTTCTTTGCTGATCTGCAGTTTAAGAATATGTTTTACCTGTTCCATGATGGTTTGTTGTTGTAACTTTTTTGACAAGTTGCAAATGGAGTTAACTGGTCCTTGTACTTTCTTCTTTAACTTACATTAATTTTTAGCAGAGGTTGAAGGTTTTCTTTAAACCTGCATAAAGTTTTTCTGGCCAGTTGGAAACTTATCATTGACATATTTAGAAAGTTACACTAAATAGGTAAGCTAAATGTGTTAGGTAAGCTAAATATGTTAGGGCGCAGATCAACATTAATGTGGAGTACAATGTTCATTTTCCATTTAGCCTTTTGGCATCACTGACTTCCTGGGAAAATATTTTGCTCCCTAGTTAGTACACTGCTCAAAAAATAAAGGGAACACTTAAACAGCACATCCTAGTTCTCGATGAATATAATCCTTCAGTTGAAAATCTTTATTCATTATATAGAGGAATGCATTGAGAAGAAAATAACATAAGAATGATCAATGGAAATTAAAATCATTATCCCATGGAGGTTTGGATTCAGAATCATACTCAAAATAAAAGTGGAAAAGTCAGATTACAGGCTGATCCAACTTCTTGGAAATTCCTCAAGACAATTTAAAATGAGGCTCAGTAGTGTGTGTGGCCTCCACGTGCCTGTACTCACTCCCTACAACGTCTGGGCATGCTCCTGATGAGAAGACGGATGTTCTCCTGAGGGATCTCCACCCAGACCTGGATCAGGGCATCAATCAACTCCTGGACAGTCTATGGTGCAACATGGCATCAATGGATGGAACGAGACATGATTTCCCAGAGGTGCTGGATTGGATTCAGGTCTGGGGAACAGGCAGGCCAGTCCATAGCATCAATGCCTTCATCATGCAGAACCTGCTGATACACTCCAGCCACATGAGGCCTAGCATTGTCATCCATCAGAACCTAGGGCCCACTGCACCAGCATATGGTCTTACAGTGGGTCTGAGGATCTTATCCCGGCACCTAATGGCAGTCAGAGCACCTCTGTTTAGCACGTAGAGGTCTGTACAGCCCTCCAAGGAAATGCCTCCCCAGACTATCACTGACCCACCACCAAACCATCATGCTGGAGGATGTTGCAGGCAGCAGAACGTTCTCTACGGCGTCACGTCTGTCACATATTCTCAGTGTGAACCTGTTCTTATCCACGAAGAGCACAGGGCACCATTGGAGAATCTGCCAATCTGGCAAATGCCAACCGGCCTGCATGATGTTGGGCTGTGAGCACAGGCTCCACTTGTGGACATCAGGCCCTCATACCACTCTCACTGTTTCTGACAGTTTTAACAGAAACATGCACATTAGTGGCCTGCTGGAGGTCATTTTGTAGGGCTCTGGCAGTGCTCCTCCTGTTCCTCCTTGCACAAAGGAGCAGATGGTGGTCCTGCTGCTGGGTTGTTGTCCTCCTATGGTCTCTTCCACGTCTCCTGGTGTACAGGCCTGTCTCCTGGTATCTCCTCCATGCTCTTGAAACCTCCTTGCCACAGTTGCAGACACTCCTCATGCTATCTCTAGTGATGAGGGCACTGGCAAAATGCAAAAGTGACCAAAAATCTGCCAGAAAATATGAGGACAGGGAAATGGTCTGTGGCCTCCACCTGCAGAACCATTCCTTCATAGGGGTTGTCTTGCTAATTGCCTCTAATTTCCACCTGTTGTCTGTTTCATTGCACAACAGCAGGTGAAATTGATTCACAATCAGTGTTGCTTCCTAACTGGACAGGTTGATATCCCAGAATTCT
>OMLM01020443.1:37221-68915 GCA_900302695.1 Helostoma temminkii | reverse complement strand
ACTGTCTTAGAATGGGTCTGAGGATCTCATCCCGGTACCTAATGGCAGTCAGGGCACCTCTGGCTAGCACATAGAGGTCTGTATGGCCCTCCAATTAATGCCTCCCTAGACCATCACTGGCCCATCACTGTTGGGCTGTGAGCACAGGCCCCCACTTGTGGACTTATGGAGTCTGTTTCTGACAGTTTGAGCAGAAACATGCACATTACTGGCCTGCTGGTCATTGTGTAGGGCTCTGGCAGTGCTCCTCCTGTTCCTCCGTGAACAAAGGAGCAGATGGAGCCCCTCTACTTCTCCTGGTGTACAGGCCTGTCTCCTGGTATCTCCTTCATGCCCTTGACACGTTGCCTGGAGACACAGCAAACCTTCCTGCCACAGTGCACATTGATGTGCCATCCTGGATGAGCTGCACTAACTGAGCACCTTCTGTGGATTGCAGACACCGCCTCATGCTACTTCTAGTGGTGAGGGCACTGGCAAAATGTAAAAGTGACCAAAAACCAGCCAGAAAGGATGAGGTCAGGGAAATGGTCTGTGGCCACCACCTGCAGAACCATTCCTTTATAGGGGTTGTCTTGCTAATTGCCTCTAATTTCCACCTGTTGTCTGTTTCATTTGCACAACAGCAGGTGAAATTGATTCACAATCAGTGTTGCTTCCTAACTGGACAGGTTGATATCCCAGAAGTGTGATGGACTTGGACTTACATTGGAATGATTATGTGTTCCCGTAATTTGTTTGAGCAGTGTAGTTTTTTTGCTGAAAATAGATGTTGGTTTAATTCTTCCGAGAAACAATAAAGTGAACCAAAAGATAATCAGCAGAGAGACACTAAAACTATCCACAGAGAGACTACAAAACCTATTTACATTAAAGTACATTTTCTCTTCCTCTGCACTTCATAATAGTGAACAAGACCCCATATAATATTACACTAGACTTATTTGAAATCACTTACTAACACCAAAATGCGTCTGTGTGGAAACAGGTTGGATGGATTTGAAGATAAACACTCCACCACTTTTTAGTTGATAAAATTCAGTACATTTCTGAATTATTGATGATATATTGGAGTTTTGACAGTAAATAGAAATGTCAAACATTGTTATCTGCTGTTGCATCCCTGGGGAATATTCAAACCTTTATATGAAACAAAAGCAGTCAAGTCTGAAGGAATTTCACTGCATGTATTTATTGAATCAACTGAAATGACATTCATAATTCATTGAATTTTACTCGCAGTGTTTAGTATGTTTTGTTATTATTTATAAATCATGTCTGTTGCAATGTATGTTTTAGTAAGGTTGACAAAAGTACTACTCATACCTGTAGCTGACCACCCACTGAATGTAAATGGGCTCCTTAATAGTTATGCCTGTCAACTTATGTTATCCACAATGCCTTTCAAATGCTATGCAGTGCAGCCCACCACACCAAGTCTTCGGGGATTTAGTCGAGCCTGATAATGATGGCCTACGTGTGTTTTAAATAGTATGGCAGATTCAGTTTTAATGTCTCTCAGGCTGCTGCTTGGAGCCTCTGCAGTTTACACACTACAGTGTATAATCTACTGCAATATTCAGGAAAAAATTGACCACTAAGTCCACAAATACTCTTTACTTTGTAAAAGTGAGATGATTAAGGCAGTTCACGTCTTGATTGATCATGTTGAATCATTACTGGCAGTTTGGAAAACCATGAGTGTGAGTGTGTGTAGTTATGGGTCTCAAGTAGCTCTGGTTATTCTACTGGTGGTTCGTGCAATTTGACAGAGAGTACTGTGCTCTGTGATCAATGCTCCTTGTAAATGTAGAGATTGATGTGACTGATGTTTTAGTCTTGTTGGCATGATCTAGCTCAACCAGGAGTGTGCTGTGTTGACATGAATGTGATTGTGTGTGTGTGTATTTGTGCATGTTTAGATATGTAAGGGCACAAAAACAGAAGCTATAAAAAAGTGAGGAGGGCTCAGAATGTCTGAATGCATAGACCAAACCAAAGTGCTTGACCTAGAGCGCACACTGCATCCATTTAAATAGCCAGCTCTTTGTTCATGAATGTGTGTCTCTATGAGAACATTTTGTACAAGGTTAGTCATGTCTGCAATAAATTAGCAATACATATATGTGGGTGGTTTGTTTAGCCATCCATCGCCACTTATCAATGCTCTGCATATGTTATTGTAATTGCTCTGTAAGTGCTGTCATGGGCACACAAGAGCACATAAATTCATGTGTCAACTTGGATTTGCTGACACACTGTTGGATGGTTTACTTTTGTTCCATTGTTGAGTAAATGATCCACTCTCCACAAACCCTCCATTTAAATGTTATTAATTGGGGACTGCTAATAACAGTGGAGATTGTTGTATGATTAGTCCAAATGTCACAGCAGCTCCTGCTGCTCAGTCTATTTGGCTGAATGCTCCCTCCGTCATGTTATTTCTATTTATTTGCCTGTAGCTCTTTTGGAGATGAATTTTTAATGTGAGGTACAGTAAAAGGTGGAGCACTGGATTATTTCTATCTGCAGGAGTGCTTTAACTTACCTCATGTGTGAATGTGGGTGTGTGTGCACACGTTTGTGCGAGGGAACTGCGCTGTTTAGTTTATGTTACAAGTCTTTTATTTTTGTCAGTAAGCCAATGCAGCAGTATGCGCTAGTTTATACAAAGTAAATAGTGAATTACTAGGAGAGTGGACGTAGTGCATGTAGTATACTAAATGAGTCGGTGCAAGTGTGTGAATTGTGTGTATTTTCTTGTCCATCAGGGTATTGTGTGGAGGCATATTTGAATTGTTACTATGGAAACCAAGTACTGCTGTTATACAGAGACACATATCCGATTGGGTCTTTGTCTATCTCTGTCATTTACTGTTGCACGTCTAGCATTATTTTTAGAGATTTTTATTCAGTAGTTTTCCTACGGTGTCCTCTCTCAGTTGATCCATCTGCTGTTTGGAGATGTTTATCTTTTTATTTGTTTTTTTTTAACTTACTGTGGATTGAGACCTTTTTTCAGTCACTTTAGTTTTTTTGTTTCTAAAGCTTTCATTAACCTCATCCCCACCCTTGGCTTTTCTTTTATTATTGTCTTGTGCCAACCACATTCTCTTTTCATCTTTGTTTCTTTAGCTGTGGCCCGTCCATACCTCTTTCCCCACTCCCTCCCTCCTCTGGTTTTCTTGTTGCTGTTCCTTCCTCCACCTCCATCTCTTTTGTGTATGTCTCTATTTATTCTCTTGCTCGCTCCACTCTTCTCTCTCTTCTTCTCTCTGCTGCTTTCCTCCCACTCGCTTCCTCCTCCTCCCCTCTATCTCTATGTCTCTCTCTTTCTTGTGGCATCCTCATGGAGAATTCAGCTCGTTTACAATTACCATGTGCACCTGCAATTTAGCCTGACAAACCTCTGGTAATTAGACCTTTTAGGCAAACTGTTTTTCTTCTGATCTTTCACATTGTTCAGCCTCTTCTGTCTGTGCTCGCCCTGTTTCACAGATTACTTCTTGCTTTCTGTTGCCACTTTATCCCTCTATTTTACTTCTCCTCACAACTTCTCTCCTTCTCACTTGTTTTTCTTTGGACTTTTGTTTTTGGTGCTCACTGGATCAGCTCCACAACGCCTGGGGTGCTTGATAAATAAAAGATTAGTAAAGGTGTTCTGTGAGCGAAGAAGAGGAACAACTCTTTTACTCTGCCCTTCATTTATCCCTCAGCTAAAGTGCATCTCTGTGCTTAATTTACAATATGAGCATGAACATCTTTTCATTAAGATTCCTTATTATTGGTTCTTTATCTGTGCAGAAAGTATGCACAAATTAGTTCTCCTGATACACTTGCAAGTGCACATGCTCACACACATACACATACATGTAAGAAGCCACAATTTTCACATCAGGCTATGACTAATTGTGTTTCTCTCTGCCTGCCACCTCCCCCTTCTTACATCTTTCACTCAGCCTCTTTCTTTTTTTCTTTCTCCTCTCCCCTTCCTCCATGATTTGTTTTATAAACTCTACTTCTGTGCTCTTCGTAAGGTTGCTAATAGAATAGCAGTAAATAATAGCAGTAATAGTATATAATCGGTTTGCAGTTGTCTTCAGAAAGCAGGAATGGGATGTGAGAGGGTTGGAGGAGCAACACGGAGAAAACAGGTTTGGAGGGTAAAGAGAAGAAAAGTGTGAGAGGGAGCGGGTGGTGGGAAAGATAGAGAGAGAAAAACAAGAGAGAGATACTCAGTCGAGCCCAGGTTGAGTGTCTAATGGTCACTTAGCCCGGCAACTAGTCCATGAAACTGTGAGACTGTCAATCTGTCAAAATACAGCCAGCGCTGCCCCGACTCTCAAACACACACACACACACACACACACACACACAGACAAAACTCACCATCTCTTTTGCCGCTCTGTCCTTCATGTGTGCCACAGGGTTCCTCTAAGGAAGTCACAGCACAGTATAATGGATGTGGCGTTGTCACTTGATGCTCTATGAGAGCTTACAGGCCTCTCTCTGTCTCAGTGTTTGGTTTAATAGCTGGCTATTGGGTCTGCAATTAAAGGGTTGAATCATCTGCAAGATTCTTACTAGCGCCAGATTTTAAAAATATTTTGTATGAGTTTTATTCATAACATCAGTTCAACAGTAATGATGTTACTACAGACTCCAGTGTGGATCTGAAGACTGAAAAATATGAGTGTTACAGTCCCTCCAGAATTAAGTTAAAACGAATGCCTCTTGACCTTTCTGTAGGTCTAAAATACATCTCCTTTTTCCATGCGTTACTGGAGTTTGCATCATTTAACAGTTCAAAGAGTTCAAAGATTTATCAGCCAATGTTTATTAAGTTTGATAATGGCCTGTTTTTTTTTTTACATGTGTTTTTTTTTTTTATATAGATTTTCAAACTACAAACGGTACCTAGCAGGACACTGCTAAAATATAACAAAAAGTCACTGGTGGAAAAATTATTATCTAAATCAACACACATCTTTCTCTCAGTGACTTATCTAGTCATTTGTGCTGACATTTCTCACACCAATATGGATACAGTATATCTCTGATATGATATTTGTTTTTGTTCAAATCTATTTTCTGTCATTTTAATCTTATTTCTCTTTCTCTTTTTCTCCAGGGACGGCATTTACACTCCTTCACAATGCTTGTCAGCCTCTGCCCTTCTCCCTCCCATCTTCAGGACAAGCGCTTCATCTCCCGTTCTTCCTCCCCTCATTCTTCTCCCTGTCCTCCTCCAGACCAGTCCTCCCATCATCCTTATCCTCAGCCTCGACTGACGCTCCCCTTCCTCTCCTTGTCCCTCTCTTTGCTCCTCCTCTCTGTACTTCTCCTGCCCATTTGCGAGTGTCGCAGAGGTGGAGGTTCAGGACCAGGAGGTGCCCCAGGGGGACATGGAGGCCAGAGGGGCGGCAGCACCCAAAGGGGCGTTGTCATCCCACCTCAGTACTCTCCAGGGTCACAGCCTCTTCCTCCAATAAATCCCAAACTGATCAGCTCACTCAGTATTGCTGTCATCCTTGTGGGCAACTCTAGTGAAGTAGCCCTGGGGGCTGGACTTGAGAAAGAGGATTTCCTCCACATCCCTTACCCTCCCAAAGTTGAGGTGGTCACTATGAACGAAACTGACCCCAAGAGTATCATCAATCAGATCTGCACACAAATGACGAGGAACTCTCTGCAAGGTGTAGTGTTTGGTGATGACACAGACCAAGAGGCCATCGCTCAGATCCTGGACTTCATCTCTGCCCAGACTCATATCCCCATCCTAGGCATCAGGGGAGGGTCGTCCATGGTCATGGCAGCCAAGGTAGGAAAACCACTTACCTGTTTTTAGGAAAAAGGACAAAATTTGTGAAATATATATCAATAATTTGACCTCACTATGTAAACATTGGTTATAAATTTATTAATATCCAGTATTAATTACAGTAAATAAAATACTATATATATTTATAGTTCAAGAACTTTAAATTAAGTCACTGACTGAAAGAATTATATGTGAAATCCTCCAATTGTTGTTGTGTGTGAAATCCATTCCAAGGCATTCAGCTCCTTTATTTTGAATAATTTGGTTTGCGGTATTTGTTGTTTTACAATCATTAGGACTTGAAAGAACAAAGACAATTTCCTTTCTTGTGTGTTTTTAAGATGCATCAACCTCTCACCACACAGAGCTGCTTCTGATTCCAACCAAGCCTCTCCACTGATTGATTATGCTGTTAATTGACCTCCTGTGTGAGCCTGACGTCACACTGAAGCTCCTGACAGCTAGCCGACTCAACTCTAAAAGGGCTCACAGTGTGAAACAAAAGAGTACATAGCAAATCAAAAACCACCTCTGTGGGATCGGGATACATGAGATTTAGCACAAACTAGGCTGCATGAGGAGAATCTATGATCCACAAATAGAACAATGGCTTTGAAATGTATCCTTCAATAATGTTGTGTTAATAGGCTTAGCAGTGTTTAAGTCCCCCACAGAAGAATAACACCATCCAGCCTGGTTTTTATTGGTTTATTGATACAACCTAGCTTCTGTAGAAAATAGGACGGACAGTAGAGCTTCTCTGCAGTTGCCTTCTTATTTTGTGTGTAACAGTATTGGCAACCCGTGTTTGGTTTTCAAGAAGTATTTGGTTTAGTTTAACTGATATAGTCTAAGTGAGTTAAAAATATTTTTTATAAAAATGTTATACTATTTGTTGGCCTAACTCTTCAGTGTCATTAGCTTTTTTCAGAGCTTTCTGCTACATCTCATGGTTTTTACCATTGATGCAAACTTGAAATTTGAATAAAGATTGTGAGTTGATATGTGACATACTGTGTAAATATATATACAGACTTTCCACAAATTTGAATGTAATCTACAAATTAAAATGCATGTAAGCAGCCTCAACTAAACATTTATAGTAACGGTTTATCAGACTTGCATATCTAGTTAGAAGGATTTAGGTCTTTCCCCTTAGAGAACAGCTTCAGTCTGTCCACACAACATTGTTGCAGTAGCCTCTGGCTTATCCACAAGGCCTTACGCAAATTAAACAAATTAATTTTAGCAAACAAAAGCACTCAAATTATATGTGTGGCCATTACTTGTGCTAAAGGAAAAATCCTGAAAAATCCTGAAAATATACGCTGTGACGGTGTGGCCATGACACAGTGATAGTAAAGACCCAAATTTCTCTTGTGTAAATAGGACAAGGTCTTCAATTGAAGCGACAATCCTAGAAGTTCACCTAAGTTTGCTACACACAGCTATTTAGGGTTGGGTTATTTTTCACGTTAAATGAATTAATTAATCATTTACAAATTTTTAAGCACCACTATTTATCACAGCACCGAGTTCATAATTAGCAGTGGCATGTACTTCAAAAGTTATGTAAAGAATAGATATTATGACAAGACTGTGGTCACTGAGTTTTTGTCCTTTCATCGTATTGGTCATTGTCAGTTTTACTTTGTCCAGCTACCTTATTTACAGGGCTTTGTGTTGTCACGAGATATTTTATGTACATACTTGAAGCTTAATTATTTTACCACTGTTTCTGCTTGTGGAGTGTTGGAGAACCTTGCTGCATATATTGGCAAAATCTGTGTATAACTCTGTAGAGTAATTTTTTGAAATTGGTGTATGAAAATTGTTTGACATATTGCAGAGAGCTGGAGCCTTAGGCCAGATAGTTATAAACAGAATGAGATCTGCTGACTTTACTTTAATTCAAAGAGCAGTACATGAATGTTTTCACTGCAAGGTTTTCCCTTCAGTGGTTTAAAGTCTGTGTGTTATGTTGAGAGACACTCATAAAATGCCAGGCCTTCTGTCATACTCTTACAGAAGACTGCATATAGCGTACAATGAATGTGATAGAAGTAGAGATAATGGCAAAAGACAGGCAAACAATAATGGAGTGATACTGTAGAGACTAAGGAGAGAGCAAAACAGTAAACAAGAGAAAGAGGGTTGAAGGTTATGAACTAACCAGACTTGTGTGGGTGTGAAGGAGGAAGATTTTGCTCAACATATAATCACCACATTTTACAGCTGACAGAGAGACAGAGGCCACAAACTGAGAGTGACAGCAGGGAAAGATAAGAGTCTAAGAGACATGTAAACTCACTGCTGTGCAAATAGAGCATGTAAGTGAAATGTGTGAGTGTTAAGGGGGAGACTATCTCATTAAATCATGTGGATACAGTTTGGGGAGAAATCTGTGTTTTTTCCCCTCGTTCATTCGGCTTAGTCTCCTTAAACGTTTGCTCTGTCTGTTACGCATGTCACGCACACACACAACTAGGGTTGAATGGGGAGGATACTGTTGGCATGGCAACCAGCTGCTTATATATTTCCTTCTGCATACTGTATTAAAGCTCAGTGATGAGAGAAAAGTGACGATTTCTGACAAAAGCTGTGTGCCCCAGTCATGGAGGGGCTTGTTGGGTGTGTAAACTGTGATTTTTATTGTTGCAGTTTGGACAAGATGTCAGAAATACTACAGTATTTTGTGGTAGTGGCTAAATTAATAAACATTAATGTTACTTTTACTCCAAATTTCAAATTATATCCAGTAATATCAAAATAAAGCTACAGTTTGCAGCTTTCTTCTAATATTTAGTACAGATATGCTTGAAAACTTCTTATAGTGTGTAGAGGTGTTGTCAAAAGAGTAGCAGTGCGGAGATATTTCTTACTTCTAAGCAGAGAACTTACATCTTTTTTTTTTTTTTGTAGCTTTTTATTTATTGTAATTTCCTAATGTTAGACCCTTGAAGGGCTGTGCTGGGCGGAGCAGGTGCTAACACTAGCTTGATTTCTAAAATTTGCATATTGTAACTTTAATCAGCTCAGAGTATTGATTTGAAACTGGGACTCTCCTGTATTTAATGGGCCACAATCAACTGGTCATTCTCTAGAGAAAGTTGTTGAACTGCAAAAACACAGTTATGGTGTGTGATGTTTCTTTTGGCGTCTCACTGTACTGTTTGACAGTACAGTTAATGACTTGGAGAGAGCACTTAGACTAAAATTTCAGTGTAGCTGCTGCATAGCAAAAGTGATGGTCAATAGATACTAGATAGTGAATGTGAAAACAAATATGAGGAAAACTAAGAATGATCAAATATGGTATACTGTTTTGTGTTTGTGTATTGTATGTAGCGTTTGTCAACAAAAAAACACAGAAATAAAAGTTTTGGTAACATGATAGCATCGGAGCCTGATGAATTCAATTGTTTTCCAGATCCCAAATACAGTAGCTGTGACTACGAGAACCTATCCCTATTTAATGGACAATAAAGATACTTTCATTCTCTGTATGAATTGTGCTTATATGCATATCTCTGCTACGGAAATTTCCCCACTGCGGGACGAATAAAGGTTTATCTTATCTTATCTTATCTTAAGAGTGACTGGGTGATTTTTCCATCATCTGGAAGTCAATTGTTTTCAGTCCATTTCTTATCAGTTCACAATTATGTCTAATCTATTGTGCTCCACATGCTCCTGTGGTCCTGAGTCCTCCAGGCTCCTGTGCAGGGCAAAGCACTTGATTTCTCTATATCTGGTCACTGAGCAATTAGACGTCCATTTAAAATAGCAGTGAACACGTGTCTTTTTTATGGTATTTGATCTTTTAAACCATATTTTTCCATGTGTCCCAGTCTCAGTAGAGACGGTGCAGCAAATACACAGTCCTAATAGCTTGGAGCACTTCTTGCTTTATTTTTCTTTCCAGTATTCTGTTATAATGAATCAGTGGCACATTCAGGTAGGCCCATTATGCAGCAAACTATTTGCACAATTCATTTTAGCCATTAATTCACTCCCTGAACATGTTGATATTGACATAACAGGGTTGGTCCTGGCACACACTTAACTCTAGCTCTGGGGACTAATGAGGTCTTCAGAATCTATTGTTAAGTCTCAAGCTGTGCGTGTGTACATGCTTTTGTGCACATGTGCGTTTGTGCATGTGTGTGGATATGTAGAACATGCTGGCCTTCAGTGATAATAGCCTCTTTGCCTGTGTTTGGGGAGGTTACAGCAATTGTTTTCAGTGCAAACAAGGTACCTAGAGGCATGCAGCATCTGAAACCATTTTTCAAAAATGGTCCACTCTCCTTAAAGTTGTTTTTTTTTTTCCCCAGCATTTTCTTTTTCCATTCAACGTTGTCATATTCTTTAACTGCACAGGTGGTTGAAGGTCCTTTCTTGTTTAATATAAATCTCTCTTGGGATGAAAGACTGTCTGTTGGGTGGTCAGTAGTAAAACTCATGGTTGAATGGATTGCTGGGCTGTGGTTCTCCTGTGGTGTAATTTCTCCAACAGAAAAAAGTGAAAATATTGTGTATAAGAAGAACAATCTGCCATTGTGTCCCTTAAGAAGAAAAAACTTTTGTTATAGAGACGTGGCACTCTCTGGCAATGAAAACCGATTCACTACTTCTTGATTGATTACTACAATTATACACCCTCTCTATCTTTAAATAGGCATCCTTTGTGCAGAAGTGTATGAGGACTTCTTGTAAGAATGACATGACCATGGCAGTAAATTATCTCGCAGACGTGTTTGGCCAACTGGTAGTTGTACAGTTATACAAAGTTCCTTGCTAATCTGTCGCAGCTGACACGATTGTTTTAGCCAAGGGTGCACTTTGTCTTCTCATTTTTTCGTTTTTTATAAGTCCCCTCCTTTCATTATGCAAGCACTACAAATCCAGTTATTCTTGGTTGTTGTACATGGGGGGTAAAACTGGACTGCCTTTGTAATGCCCCCTTTTGCTACGACGAATCCAAAAAACAGAGAAACATACAACTGCATGTATTATGTCACACTCACCTATTATCACATATTATTCTTTATTTATTCCCTCTGTGATTCTTATTCATTTTTATTAAAGCACGATTAGTTTTACATAAAAGTGTACAGGATACTTCAGTGATATGGGAGTGTCTAATCCAAATTGTGCATTGTCACTGCAGCAAAATTGCTTTATATGTCACATGTAAGATCCACAGTTGATGCTGATATGCATGAACAGCAATAATATAGCTGGTTTGCAAGACAAATATTCTCAACAAGACTTTGGATTTGCTGTCAAATTGAACGAGTGGCCCTACCCTAAAATAACTAACACAAAGGCTGTTATCTGTCTCACAGATTTTATTTATGTCATGACCCACTTTTTATTGGACATGTTAAGGTTATTTTGTAGCTATGTACAGTGACTGACTGAATAGATCTGGACAGCACTAAAACAATAGCGAGTGAGTGATCACTTTACCCATCTGGAAAACTAACCCCATCCTATTAGACCTTCAAACACACTTTGTTTTTCTCTCACTCACTCTCTGAGATACTGTGGAAACCTGCTTTTGATTGATGTTTCTATTTTCCTGGCTTTGCCGTACATTTAACCCTTTAGTAGACCATCAGATGCGACAGGGGATAAATGTAGCCTAAAATTATCTGTTGTGTGTCAGTCCTTTGTTTCTGACAGCAAAATGTAGGTAGTGTTTAAGGACATGATCATTTGTCACTCAAAGCTAAATTCAAGGGAGTTCACTCTAATGTCTTATGTCATAAAACACCAAAGCCTGAAGCTGCCCCTCCGTGAGTGAATGAAAAACAGTGTTTGTGACATTTTAGGTATTTTTCTTGTTATGTGCTTAGTAAATTTGTTCAACAAGCTCCAGAAGCTCAATTCCCAGCTCTGTCTCCCATTAATGCTATTAATTTCCCTAGAGGATAGATTTTGGGAGAGATTAGGAAAAATGGTGCTTGGCACTGTATCAGGCCAGTGTTGATCAGCGGATTTAATGTAAAAAGATCTCTGGTGGAAATGTTATTAGCTTTGCAGGAATTTGGTCAAAGTCTTGGTTTAAATTGAAACTTTGTAGATGTAAATTTGTCTGTACATAGCAAATTACATAGCCACTCATCCAATAGTTAAAATAGTCCAATGACTCTTGTGTGGGACTGGAAAATATTCAGAAAGCACAATCCATGCAGAATTACTGTTAAAATATATTTGGGAAAAAATAATACTATGCAGTTATTTCAAGCAGGCAAAGGAGTAATTCTCATGTGCTGAAATTTCAGCTGAATAGTCACAACAGTGAGTGATTTTGACTGTGCTCATTATTGCTTATAGAGTTCTTCTTCCTCTCACACTATATATGGAGCAACAGGGAACACTATACAGTAGTTACAGGTACATGGAACTAAATATTTCATGTTAGTGCTGTAAGAGCAGACCAGTAGGATTGTTTTCAGAGTGCTCCCAGGATGAGACAGATTTTCTCATTATATTGTTCTTAATTGCCACATACACACTCACTCCTTACTGTAACATTAACCATTACAACTTCATGCCTGACCCCAACCCTAATCCTCAGAAAGCCCTTAGAATATTTGAGGAAAATTCATTCTTTCAATTCAAGACATAGAAAGTAAACACACACACACACACACACACACACACACACACAAGCAGACGAGCACGGATCAAGGTCAAAGACTGTGTGAGGCTTATATCTTTCCTGCTCCCATCACATCTTATTTCCATTCCTTTCCCACTTTGTCCTTATTTTTGTTCTTTTATTTGTTCTTTTTTTTTACGCTCTCTCGAACAGGACCCAAAACTGACCCAAACCCTTCCTGCCCCGTAAATTCAGTCTACACTCACACATTGAGCTTTTTTTCCACTCTTATTTTGTCCTGATATATTTCAACATTTTAATTGTGCCCTTCAAATGCTCTGCAAAAACCTTCCTATACCCTTCTCTCACCACTCTCCTCTGTGTTTTCTTTTTCTTTCTCTCCATATAATGAGTTCGTTTTATCAGTGGCTGGGCTGTGCGTGGACGGGATGAGTAATTTCGGAGATCACAAGAGACTTTTCTGCATTGCACTTGGTTGCAACGGGTTGTCAGAAGGCTTTGGGAGCCTCACTTGGCTTCTCCCTGCTGACGACTATCAGGCCTTTTAACATTCCAGCATATGAAGCCCAATTACCAGCTAATCTTGTTACATAAAGTTGGTATATGATTCAAATAGAACTAGATTAGCTTTTTGTGACACCATATGATAGAGGCATGCCATTTTATTTCAGACTCCTTTCCATATTCATTTGCTTTCAGTATTTCCAGTATTTTCAGTTTCTAGTTGACTTGAAGTATTTTATAATTTGTAGACATACAATATTTATCACAGAGCCTTTTTTGTAACACTGAAATATCAAGCTATTTGTATAGTGTCTGCTAACAGTCAGTATTGATTTATTTCAATTAATGATCATAATTTCCCTAATTAAATAGTTCTCAAACATATTTCTAACTTCAACCAAGGAGTTAGCTTCAATTTTAATTTTTTGCAGCATGCTATAAACTGACATTTTGTATTTGCACCAAACTTGTTAGGAAATGGATGTTTACTCATCCAGCAGTAACCAGGAGCAACAGTAGCATTCATTTAAGCAATGTTGCACAAGAGGGAGTGCTGTTGCTCTGAATATCAGCACAGCTGTGATGAGGTTGTAGCGGCCGAGGGCCGAAGATATCACACAACATGCAAAAGTTCTGCAAATGGTATTTATGTGACTGTTGCTAAGCAACACAAACAATGAGCAAATTCCTCCACACTATCTAACTACACTTTACAACAAGCCATGGTCTGCTACTTTGATTCATGCATATTTATTTGTATGTTTCCATTTATTGTGCAACCAGAGGAAAATGTGTTGAGTTAACAGCTTGATTTTTTTGTTTATGCTATATTTTATGTGCTACAAGCATTAAAAAGTATTATGTTGCTCAATGCTCAAGTCCCACATCAGACAACTCTGTATGACTATGGCTATCAAGCTACTGTTGGTCCAAGACCTGTGTGTCCCTGCCTCTTTGCTCATCCTGGGTAACATTTGGGACAGGTGGTTTACTCCCAGGGGAACAGTGGTGTACCAGAAGATGTCTGTCAAAGCTCCGTCCCTCCTGGGCTGCAGATAGGAAAATTTTGCACCCGTTGGAATCTTCCTCAGGTATTTCTCGAGAGATGCTACCAGGCAGCGCATTATTTCTCGCTCATTAAACATTGTACTCCTCCAATTTTCTGTGCCTCTGGATCTAAAGTGGATAGATGGTGGATTTGTATGGTTTTTTTTGTTGTTTCTTCATTGAATGTCATGGTGAAATACTTTTCTCCAATCTCGTCATGTTTTAGGGTGAATGAGTCAGGTTTGAGATCCCGGTTCCCCTCTTTGCCCCTGTGTTCAAAGAATATCATGAACCTTGTTCAGTAAACCCTTTGGATTGTCTGGATTTAGCTCTGCAGAGTATTTTAAGATGTGCTAGTACGCTGGATGTGTGGAGTGATACATACAGTTAAATATTTCCATGCTGTTATACTTTATATTAAGAGCACTTATGGAATGCCTCTTGTACAATCAAATTGCTTTGTCGGAACCAACTGTTGTGTATGTGTCTGTCCGCCCAACAAATATATGTATGTCTAATATTTACTCTCTTCTAGCTGTATTTTCTCCACCACCTTAGAGGGAAATGTCTAGTTATTTAGTAGTAGTTTTTTCCCCACAGCTGCCTCAGTGGTCTACAAGCACCCCTTTACATTATACTTAATAATTTGATATATTATTTCACTTTTTTTTGGGTGGCAAATAAAATTAATTTTATTGGTTATTTTAGAGAGGTTGTTTCTGCTGATTCAGATATGAGATTAAGAAATAGTCAGACATGTTGTTTTGGAAGGCAGTGACAAACGGCATATTTCATTTAGTTTAGAGGACATGATGTGAAAAATGTGTTCCTGCAACCTTTGAAAAACAAGCATTGATCAGATTGAGTGATGCACTATTGTGTGTTATTCTGTTTATGTGCCAATCACAGCAGCTGTCTGTGTTGGTTTAAAATCAGAACATCAGATGGTTGCCAGTGGGATTGAACATATTAATGCTGACAGATGTCTCAGTTATGGCATGAAACCATAGAACAACTGCTCACTCAAGCCTAGGTGCACAATATTTATACAGCAATGCAATAATGGGAGTCTAAGACTTGATTTATGATGAAGTAGTTCATGAAACACACCGGTATCAGAAGTAGCACCCCCTTCTATGCATGAACATTTATTTTGCCATGCCCCGAAAGCCCAATTTTTAAGGGAAATCTTGCTCCTCTTGCCTCAAAAAGTTTTAGATCACTTATAATTTTTGGCATGCAATGTCATTAGAGGTTCAAACTTAAAACAAACTCTGCTCATGTTAAAAAAAAAATTCTGTAGCTGTAAATATTAGAGGGAGTTCTGGTGCCACCATTCATGAAACTGTGCTTGATCATGTAGTGTTTTTTATGTTTAGGGACTACAGAGAGGAAAAACTGAGAGATAAAAGATAGATAAGAGCAGGAAAAAATATCATATAAGGTGGTTTTCGTGGTTTTGCATCAGGCTGAGGAAGGGCTCTTAAATACGGAGGGAGAGAGAGAGAGAGAGAGAGAGAGAGAGAGAGAGGGGAACATCTAACTTGTGAGTATTTAATCCCAGACAGGCAGAAAGTTGAGTTTGGTCTAATTGCACTGAGCAGGGGAGTGCAGTCATTTACATTCATCAGCGAGCCTCCATTTGTTGGGACGGAGATAAGGAAGGAGAGAAAGAGGAGAAATTAAGAATTCGGGAAAAAAATTTTGATGCAGGACTGATTTTTTGTTCTTATACCAACTAAATCCGACAATGTACTGCTCCAGCTATTTACTATATGTGCATATAGGTACATTTGCATACATCATCCTATTATGTGTGCATCATCCTATTATCTATATTGTCCACATGAGTTTTTAAAAAATTGTGAAAACTATAAATAAAAATGCATTTACATTCTCATGATTTGGAAGTTGTAAAAAAATAAGTAAAAAAAAAAAACCTCATGATGTTTCAGGATCTGCTTCCACAAAGGTATTATTGCACCGTGTTTACACTGATGGTGTGATGTATCCTGTTCTTTACTGTGTGCATAACTTCTAGCAAAAGGGTATTTTTTAGATTAAATTCCCTTTTTCTGCAGTTTTACGTGTGTAACTGCAGTGATTGTGGACTGTAGACAACCACAGTATTACTGTGGTTGAACAGTTCATGTGTAGGCACCGATGGGGGACTGAAGATAATACTTCGTTAGCACTTGGACTTACTGTACTGTACATTCCTCTACTAAAAATGAAGTACAACATACAGACAATTGGTTTGAGACTAAAAGTGTAGATAACCACAACTTAGCCGTTTTGACAAGGGCTCTTTTTGCATGTCAGTCTATTGTGCTATAAAGAGTAACAACCCACAGGGTACATATTGATTTGAAGAGTAATTTGTTTAAAAAACTCATCTTAAGTTGGAAGCAGCAATGAAATGAAGTGTCTATTTATTAGTGGTTTATTATTTTCTATATCAGTTCAAAGTGACATTTTTCTGGGATTTAATTTAGATTGCCATTGCTCGTTTACAGGAAGAGTCAGGGATCGAATGCTACAATTAATAGCCACCCCACTCTACCACATGAACTACAGCTGAATAGTTGTGTAATTCCTTCACAGGTAGTGGAAATAATTAACCTGTGATTCTCTTTTTTGTTCATTTGTGAACTCTTTTGAAATGGAAACCTGACTGTGTGTAAATGTGAACATGCATACTACACATTTCTGCATGTTTTCCATGCCTTATGTGTACCTGCATACGACTGGCCCGTATGTCTGTATGTTTTATCGATGGAGAGTGAGAAGCAATACTGTTTCTGTTGGTGACAGCTGGCGAGTCCCTCCAGTAGCAGAGACTGACACATTTGGCTCAGTGGTCTTTATCTATTGTGAGAGTGACACCCATTGAGTGGCACCTTCACTGGCACTCGTTCACTCACTATTTTCTCAAATAAGCCTTGGCCTGGCTCTCAGCACACTAGGCAGCACTCAGGCCTCCTGCTGCCGTTTACAACATCTGTCGACCATGAGTGTACTATACACTTGAAACCTTGGCTTTATTAATTCCTCTCAGCTGGAAAATATACAGTATGTGTGCACTGTGTTTCACATTACGTCCATCACTGTCTGGACACCCGTTATTACACAGCTGGTGGATGCAGGGCCATCAAGTTGTCAGTCTGCAGAGAACTGAGTCTCCAAACTGTTGCTGAGACAGCTACACATTGACAGCGATGGAGTTATAAAATTACTTTAGCACATAATACCTCATGTACGAAATAGCAGTGGTTCTCAGCCCCTGGGGCTACTTTCTATATTTAGTGCAAGGGATTTGAAATGCAAGTGCACAGAAAGCCTGAAATACAGTGTCAGCTACAGCCGAGGTCTGTTAATACCGAGAAAGTTTTATAAGAGCATGTTTGGACCAGAAAGAGGAAGTCACATTTTTATTTTTATTTATATAAACACACCTCACCGTCACAGAGAGCTGTAGTTGTGAAGCGTCAGGTTAGCTTGTTGTTTGAGTGATTGTGCTCTAGCTGAAGGTGATTATGCCAGGTTGATGTGACACTGCAGCTGTTAGCCCCTGCAGAGTGTTATCACACACAGTCCTGTTTATTCAAGACACACTGGTAGGGAGTGCCAGACTTTAGATAGGGTGCCTCTGTTTTACTCTTTCTGGCTGTCTTTCTCTAATTATCCTCATTGTTTCTGTGGATCCCTCAACATCGCTTCATTTCTCACTTATTCTCTATCTTGATTCCACATCTTTCTCTCTCAGCTTTTCCTTCTAATCTCCCCCTCTTTCTCTTTTTTTTTCTTCTGTTCTACATCAAAGTAAGCCAGCACTCTCAGGCAAGCACAAACTCTCAAAGCTTACATTCTCACCCTTCAAAGCCACTGCTTCTGTATAAGTTAAGAAAAATTAAATGTCACTCAACACATTTTTGCATTTTTTTAACACAGGGAGATAAAATGCAAAATGTGTAAACAGAATGAGATGTGAATAAAATGAATGTGATTCACTCTGCACCAATGACAGAGTGGACACAATATCTGGAAATAATTTTACATTACGGCAGGTTTATACAGCTGCTGATGAATCTTTTTCTCACACAGCATGTTACCGAAACCAACCTTTGCATGAAGTGCTAGTAAATAGGAAGTAGAAGTGTGCAGGAGGTTCAAAGAGAGACAGCTAACGTTTGCTGCGTATCTGCATACCACAGTTGGTGATAAACCTCACAGGGAAATTACACAACTTAACATGCCAGTGATACAGAAGCCGTGTCACCTGCTACACACTCATATGAAGGCTCAGGCTCAGTCAGCTAATATACATTTCAGAGGGCGTGGAAGTTGTTTTTGTATTTAAAGAACGCATTTAATGAAAATTGTTAATACTAAATAATAGAGGATCCATGCACCAGACAATGAAATCAATGTGTATGTGTGAACACAAAGGCGATGGTTGGCAGTAAATATGACCGTAGCAAAAAATCTGACAATCATATTTCAGGCTGAATCACAAACGAAATCATAACTTTGATCAGAAATTTATAGTGAAGTAGAATGTTTGAATAACAGTTGATTTCCTTAGATAAAGACACATTGATCAGAGTTTTATAGTGTGCTTTATATGCAACTGCACCACACCACACCCCTGTGGGACAATGTAGAGGTAAAGTATATGTTCTTATCTTAAGCTATTGGTCAGTGTTTGGAGATTCTAGTTTGGACACTGTTTGGAGTTGTGCTTTCACACATGCAGTCCACAGTGGGAGATTGTCTCAGTCAAGTGTGTTCTCACATGGTGAGAAATAGACAAAACATAGATTGGCTTATAAAGAAAATAACCATACATTACATATACTATGCATATACTATATTATAGGGCCTTTGTGGACAGTGTGGTGATGTTTGAACCTTTTGTTCTGATGAAGCAGTCACACAACTCTGTTTCTGTTATTGTAATGAGACCTCATTATGTTGAATGATCAGCCATCCACCACAAAACAGTGGAACGCCCATGACATGACTCATACATGCAGCTCATTAAAGGCGTGACCCCTCTCCACCATCACCCCCTGCCCCAGTACACGCAGTGAGTAGGACTTTATAGTCCACTTCGCTCAGCCCGCATCAGCATGTGGTAGTTAAACTGCATGTAGTACATGTGTGTCGCTGAGTGGGTGATCCCAGCCTGCAGGCTGTCATGGTCAATGAGACACTATATGGAAAATGTACGCTCTGCAGAAAAATCTGAAGGAAGTCATTTGAAGAGTGGAGTCACAACAAAACTCTACTAAGCTACAACTAGAGATAATATTAGCAAGAGAATATGTCACTTCTTTCCCCCAAAGGGCCAAAACTGTAATTGAGCTACCAACATAAGTGGCCTGTAATTGAACTATTAAAATTGACCTCAGGTGTATCGGTGAGTAAAGCTGTGCAGGAAAGTGCTCATGTGTCTTCTCTCATATCTGGAACGGGCTTAATGTGTAAGAACGGATATGTTCCTATATTTGTGTGCATACAGTACAGTGTAAGTAGGCATTTTTTCACACTAATGGCATCTTTAGCAAGACCGTTTCTATGGAGACCGGGTTGCCACGGAAACACCGCATGTCTCTTTGAATTAGAAATGTCTTTCTCTATCCCTCACTCCCCTCTTCTTCGTGTGTCTTTCCTTCACTTTTTGCTTCCCAGTGCTCTTCTTCCCTGACTTCCCTGTCTTTGACAGGCCAGCTGCTGTCAGTCAAAAAGTCTTCGCAGTTCAAGGAGACGTGCACCACAATGGAAGAAATGGATGGAAGACGGGTCGGCATCTGTGCTCCCCGAGAAAGAAAAATGAGGAGGGAGGGCATCTGTTCTGGAAAGTGAGGGGACTTGGTTTTTAATCAAATGCAACATATTGGAATAGGAAGGAAGTGTTGAATGACATTCAAAAGATAATAATGACAAGGAGGACGCTGCGAACAGAAGAGCAGAAAGACTGAAGTAGGAAGACAGAAATACAGAGACAAAGAGTAAGGAGATAGCTGATGAAAAGGAAGGAAAGAAGTGATTGATTTTTGCTCACTCTGGTGCCTCTGGTATCTGTTTAACCATGCTGCCACACTTATCCTGCCTATCTGACTAAACTGTTTGCGTGATAAAGGGAAGAGCGAGCCAGAGACACATGCACACATACGTATATAGAGTTTCAAAAAAAGAGTGGAAAAAGTGTAGAACATATTCAGTGGAACACCGGTAGAGGCAAAGCAGTGTACAAATGAGAACATGGAGAGAAAATCACCCTCATTCACTGGGTTGTTGAGGAGGTATGAGAAAAGTGGAGACAGAGAAAGGGAAATGGAGTCAAGACATGCCGAAGAAAAGCGCGTCATGACAAGGTTTTGAACCACATGTCTCGCATTGCACACTGTGCTTGACTCAAGCATGCACTCTCACCCCGTGTGCTTGTTAGAGGGGAAATCAGAATTGAAAAGGCTGGGCATGTGGATGTAGGGATGATAGATGGAATAGGAAGGGAGAGGAATATATGCTTTGACACTGTTAAAAGTTCATGTCAAGCTCTTATGCCGGTAGATCAGCCAAGGAGGATGTAATAATGCACTGCACTACACGACAGAGCATTTGTCCATTATTCACATAATGGCCAACACATAACTGATATATAACAAAATCACACATATTGGCAGGAACATTTACATGCATCTGTGACTAGGTCTTTATTTAAAATATTGTTATAATAGGCTGTTTTTTTATTATAGTTTTTTCCTCATTATATTTCTTAGTTTAATCAGACACCATCCTGTTTTTAATATGCTTCGCTTTTATGTTGCTTTTACTGCTGATTCTTGTTCATGCAAGCATAATTCCTTCTCAGTGTTTACCTTTTGATAAATTTAGGATCATGTCATAATAATTGCCTGAGAATATCCTCTTTAAAAGAAACTGAGTTGTCATTCCCTAATTATTTCCAGTCGCTTCCCTCTATTTGATTGCTGTTAAGCTACCGTCAGTGAAACTCAACACTTCTTGCACAATTGCTGACATTTTGTAGCTTGAAGGGGCATAATCCTTCTCTTCCTTGGCAGGGTGTTACTGTGAAACATTTTGTGAAAGACTTTTAGAATCATAACAATGATTGAAAGTGAAACTGATTGCTGATAATTAATGATGAAGTATTTTGAGATTAGCTCTGATGCTACTTTAGCAGGCGGTAGATAAATATTTTAGCAAGGAGCTTGTCATTCCCATGTGAAAATAGTTTTTGCTGTTGTTTGTTTGATTTTGGTGAAGTCTGTCAACACATTTAAATCAATATTTGTATAACACTATGTGAAATAACTATGTGAAAAAGTATGAAAGGAGATGAACCTACAGAAAACATCTGAATGTAGTGTCTCTGGCTCACTGTGTTCGTTTCTGCCGCAGCAGCCAGTTTACCTGCTCAGCACCACCTTGGATGTAATGTTTGTCAGACAGACAAAAACAATACTCTAAAAAAAGGTAAAAAATGTAACTGCAGCATGTGTAACAAACACTTAATAAAACATATAACATAACATATATTAATAAATAAAGTGTTTACACCACTGATATATCATTATGTAGTTTTACATTAAAACATTCTGTCGTTTTGCCACATGCCTGAAAGCAAGTAGAAGAAAGACAGAAAAAAAAACTGGGAGAAAATGCTTTGTTGGTCACAGAGCTCAGCAAATACTGGTTCCATTTTTGATCTTGTCCCAAAATTGAACCAGCAGGACCCAAGTTAAATTACAAAGTACCTACATTTACAAGACAGAAGTAAGTACCATCATCCAAACTGTTGACAGTTGTACTTTTCATGTGTTTGATTTTAATAACGGCAGACAGCTTGGAGAGAAGCAGACATATCTGACTGCAGCCTGAACAGTGTGACCACCTCACCTTCAATGTGTGGATGCAGTGAGAGAAAAGCTGGGAACAATTTCCTCACTTTTTCCACTGCGGGCATTTTGACTCATTACAGCAAAAGCACAGGTGCAACTAACAACATTAACAATGGCTTCGTTCCACTAAGTGTAGCTGTGAGCTATAAACGTGAATGGACACTAGGGCCTGGTACACTTAGATGTAACTTGTAAAGAGTTGAGACTAAAGAGATTAAAGAGGCATTTCACAGATTTTACTCTTAAAGTTCAGTTACAAGGACTGAGTTGTGAAGTTTGTAGGACATCGGTCAAATGAAACAATGCTGTTTGTTGCTGAGTTTTTGGGTTTAAAGACTATCGTGATATCTCAAGTGGCTTCAAGCAGTGAAAAACAGATTAACATAATTAAATAGTAAAACAAACAGGAAAAGAACATTTCTTGTTATTTCATGTGAAATCAAAACGGGTTCTATCAATAGTCATTTAAGTTTGGGTATACCTATCTTTCTCCCATTTCCTCTTTCATCGTGCTTTTTTTTTTACCTCCCTTTCTCACACACATATGTAAATATCCAGACACACATACACATGCTACACACCAGTTGGTTATCCAGGTCATGTGGCTGCTGGGGTCAGGTCTAATTGGGTCTTTGGCTCATGTGGACTGGTGCAATCCAGCTCATTCAGCATGCAGAGCTCCTGTGTGTCAGTGATTAATTACTTGCATTCTCTGCTGAGTTAACAAGCTTAATCAAGTCCTCATGACAGAGCTTTCCATTAACTTGCAGGGCCAAAGGTGATGCTAAATTGACTCCCTCCCTCATTGTCTCTTGGCTTGCTGTTTCTGACAAGTTTTCTTGTCCTTCGTTTTTTTACGCAGTAATATTTTTGTGAAGATCTTTTCATTACTTCAGACTGTTTCACATCTATCAGCAGACTTGTTGTTCTCCATCATCATCTGTGCCACTTTGTTTTAGGACAAGGCTTTGAGCTTGACTGACATGATGTGAGTGCTGCTGGAGCATCAGATGTAACAGCGGGAGATTGAATCAGACAATTAATTATATCTTTCTCGTGGTGTGCACAGTGGCGATAGCGTTGGAGTGGTGCAGAAAGCTCGAGGCAAACACTGGTTTCTTGTGCTTTCAGAGGAACCTTTGTGTGCGTGTGGGTGAGTTTGCTGGGCACTGCATTCGTGTGTTTGTGAGACAAAGAGATTCATTTGTTCTAATTAGACATTCAGTTTGATGATTCTGTTTCATTAGATAGTGGTGCAGGACTGAACACATGATGGAGTCTCTTCGAAAAGATAATAGAAACCCTCTGGTTCTGATTGTTGCAGCTTGATCATATCCTATCCTCACAGTAAGAGGAATGGGCATTACAAAAAGCTTAGCTGTGGTATGGGTTCGTGGTATAAAAAACTGAATGATGTTTAAACTAACAAATAATGAAAACAATTGTTAGTTAAATTATGCCGTCTAGGCCTATCTATGATGATAGGTGTAGCTGGATGGTTTGAATAAACAACGGTACAAGTGTCCTTTTCACTGCTCCAGCATACGCCATTTGCTCTTCATAATAGGGTGTAATGGGGAAGATATGGGAGTAATTGAATCATAAGTAAGTGACAATAAAAATATTGAAGAAATATAGAGCAAATTTAGAGCAAAACAAGAGACTTTTATTCCCTGAGTGACGGCTGAAGCAGCCGCCTCCTCTGGGTCTGTCATCAGTGGGCTAACACTTGTCGCTTAGCCAAGGATAAGCCATGTGGCACTCTGCCTAGTTTGTTTCCTCAGCCAGTGACTGAGCCTGTTTCTCCCTACTTGGTATGAGATTTGCAGATGATGTCATTGTTGCTAAGTGTCATATCTAGTTGCTAAATCAGGATGAACTTGATGCATGTAGACAGCATATGAACATGCAGCTTAGCTGCTAGCTGTCAGCTACCGTGTGGGGATAAAAATAATATGAATGGGTCACTTTAATGTTTGAAATGATCATTAAAATTGATGTCAGATTTTGGGTTTGTTGCTAACAGGGCAAAAAACATGTTTTCATGTTTTTCACCTCCCAAATCTTTGATTACTCATGCCTCTTGTATCAGCAGAAAACCGTCATGTAACCAAATATGCAAATATGTTGATGGCAGCATTATCACTGTTTTTAGCTGCTAACAGCTTTCTGCAGGGAACTGATGTGTTGAGCCTACAATAAGTAGCTACTGTAGGACGTAATTTGCATGATTTGATTTGTGCGCTGTACTTACCAGGTGGGGAGGAAGAGAAACAGCTGTGAAACAGTCACTACTGAGAAAATCAACATACGATTATGTTTGCATGTACTGTGCTTTAAAACTATACATTATCAGACTCTTTCCATGTAATAGTTATATTTTAGGTTCAATAAAATGTTATTTAACCACAATAATCTTATAAAAAACACTTTAATGCTGCTTAAAGTGGGTATTTTTAGTCTAAGCAGGAGAAGCAGAATAATTTCTGTGTTAATTTGTGCCTAACTTTCCAGCGCTCATGCTTAGATTTAGCACATTGAGAACAATGCTGGAGCTGTAAAAAGCTATTTTTGTTGTGTAAACTGAAAAAAAAATGGGTTCAAATCTTGCTCTATCCCCTCTGGAGGTACATGGCAATATTTGTAGCTGTGTGTGTGTGTGTGTTAATCTGTTGGCAGTTCTGGCTGTTTTATCATATTTATACATTTGAAATCTTAGAATCAGCGTGAATATATTGATGTAGAGGAATGTATGAGGACTTTTCATAAACACTGCTGTATAAGCATTAGCTTTTGATTTTATGTAGAGCGTGTGTGTGTTTGTGTGTATAACCAGTCCTAGAAATCTCTGTGTTGTGTAGTTTCTGTTAAATCCTTACATTGCATGTTCCACATGGGGTTACAGTCACAACTTCTGGAAAGGGGCCCAGCCCATTTTAAGTACAGGCACAACTGAAATGTTTATCACAAGTGTCTGTTCGCAGCATTGCAAGTGTTTGCTGGGGTCATTTCAGGTGATGTGGCTCACCTTCACTGGATTAGAAGCTAAATTACTGGTAAAGATGTTTACAGTAAATATTCACTAACTGCTGCTTCAGTATCTTGACTCTAATGTATCAGAATTATTCAGGCTGCACTGACAGAACAAGACAAAACAAACATCAAGCACAATTATGTTACAGAGAGAAACCAGTAACCAAATATGTCTATTTCTCAGTTAATTTATGTTAACACACATCAGAAATTAACAAATAACATCATCTCGTTCAGGCCTATTTTTAATTGCTGATGGTGAATAATCTATTTTACACATGAGTAGCACTTAAGCAGCAGAATCAAAATGCGATCAGATGTTTTAGTAGTACTATAACAAAATTGTTTTCAGTTTCTTTTATTCTGTCTTTGCTGCTCACCATACTGTAGTTTATGTTTGCATCCTGTATGAGTGCCATCGTTATCGCTCCACTGACTGCTGTAGGAGTGAATCATATTTCTGTGCCTCTAAAAGGATTTTCCTGACTGAAAATAGCAAGAGAACATTATAGGATGTTTAAAATAAAGTGTACTGAATAAAGCTGGAGAAGAGACGCGAAAATAGGGTCATTGATAATTAAACGTCCGAATATGAGATTAATTAACACGCCGTGTGAGTTTGATTAGAAATATGATGATGAAGCATGTTGGGCTCAAACTGAAGAGGATTGACAGCAGCGGTGGCAGTGTTCAGACTGCAAGGAAGAGAGACAGACAGAGAAGAAGATGAAAGGTGGGGAAAGACAAGTGTGATGAAGTGGAAAAGCTGAGTGTTGGAGGGAACGATGTGTACACTGCCACTTGTGTGTGTTTTTATGTGTGTGTGTATGTGAGGCCCTGTCTCTGTGAGTTCTGAGGGTTTGCCTGTTTTCTCAAGCGAGACTCCTCTATCTCTCTCAGCCTTAACAGCCACCTCCTCTCTCCCTCTCTCTTTCTTCTTTGTCTGCCTCTCTCTCTTCCTGTCCCTCTCTTGCTCTGTCGCTTTACCCTCCAATCCTCTCCCACCAGGGCTTGTTGAGCAGTGGGCCGATATGTCGCTCTTCCTCTGCAAATCTAATTGGAGACAGGCTTTCATTGGCATGACATGGAGATGAGTTGCCAAATCCTTTCAGCCCTCCTGCTTGAGGCTTTCTCCCCTCAGCTCTCGTACAGTATTGCACACTCACGCAGCAGCTGCAGCCACAGAGGCAGGCTCAGCGCCGACTACGCATCCAAAGAAGTGTCACTGACAATCTGAGCAAAATCACATGCGCCCAGCGCTCACTGTCTTAATGGGTTTAAATCATGCAGCAGCCCTTCATGCTTCACTGGCAGGCATGTTTCATTTATACCGAGAAGGAAAGATGTCAGTACTGTTGGGATCAATTTGTGAAAAAATAAAGTTTGTGTTCTATTTACACAGATGAGTGTGTGCATTAACATTCTTGCATTTCTGTCATCCGCTGGGTCTCCAGTGAGTTCAGTGAGAGTGTGGATTCAGTGCCTTAACTCGAGGTTATGTAGCAGTACAGCACCTCGGGGAGCAGGAATGAGACACACAGGTTTGTGTTACTAAACTAACTCTCTGGTGCCGTATCTGCACAAAGGTTGAATAATACCTCTAAAGTGATTCACTCCTCTAGCAGTCTTCTTTGAGGCTAATTCACACAGTCTGTGCCACTACACCTTTTGAGGACTATTTTGAGGTTTCTGTGCTTAGGCTGAAATACAAAAGCAATGTTTGATGTGATTCAGAAAAAGAAAGAAGATATAATAGGGGACGTCAGTAATACAAAGACCAAACTGACAACAATAGATGAATTGGTCAGGGCTTGCCAAAGAAAAAAGGAGATTTGAATGTACATCAGTGGAGATCTCTTTAAATCTTGAATCAATTCACATGTTTTGTCTTGTTAAAGTGCACAGGATTACAACTCTTTGTGGAATTTAAATCCTTTTCATCTGAACAATAATAAGCATCAAAGATAAAAGACAAAAACACATAAAACACATCTTGAATACCCAGCCAGTTTCCCTACTTCAGATAACATAAACAATACAACTTATTTTGACAGATAATAAATATAACAACCCTCAAAATAATCAACAAATGATAAACAACATGCAACACTTAACTGAGTTAAGTTGAACTCAGTAAAGTTTAACCAACTTATTAGTTAGATCAGCTTAAACTTAACTGAATTTAGCTCAGTTAAGTTCTTACGTGTTACCTGTTGTTTATGGTTCATTTGTTGAATACACATCATTTAGAGTAATGCCATTAAACATTTAATTGAGACTGACAAGGCCAGACAATGATAGGTGCCTTTTCTGATTTCTGGTTGTTTTTTATCTTTCTATGTGAAACTGAAAACAAAACCAGAATCATACAGCTTATTGATAATTCACAAACACTAATATGTCATTCATTCTTTTTGTCTTTTCTAAGCATTCAATGAAATGCTACCAAACTGAGTCATATTAGACTGATCTTTCATTCTCACTATCTTGGCTGGTGGGTAACAGGTTACAGGTTATGTTAAATCAGCCTTTCACACATTCACTGTAATATTTCCCCACTGTATCAAAGCTAAACCTAGATGCTGTTTAATATTAGGCAAAAATTGCTGTAGCTGGTATGTCCTACTTTTTATAGTATTTGAGGAAATTTATACTAAACCAACCCAAGACACCACTATCGGTTTCAGCTGTCTTACAAGAATATTTTGAATTTACATATTAAATGCACCTACAACATAATTCTAGCTTTTGTAAATTACCTTTAAAAACTTTGTATCACAACCAAACTACCTGCACTCCAGTCACTTTCAGTCTAACCTGAACCTCTAAACCTGAAAGCACAAATGACAAAATGTAACCCACCTCATAAACAGTAACTCATACAAAGGAGACACAAAAAATGGGTGACTAACCACTTTCTTCTTGATGTGAAACGACAGGCAGGAAAACAACTGGGCAGGGAGGAAGGCTGTGCCCGTAATGACACACAGACTATCCCTAGGACACTTCACACCTATGTGATATGAAGTAATGGAGCTGCAGGACATTATGCAAAAACAGAGGACAGACAAGAAAAAGATGGGGTGAAGGTGGAGGGGTCAATAGAAAAAGAGAGGGAGAAAAATGGTGACACTAATGCCATGTGAATAAAGGACATAAATTATATAGTGGTGATTATGGAAGAGAAAGTAGAATGAGATGATGATTAGCTGTAATCTAAGAAGGGGAGAATGAAGTAAGTAGTGCCCTCATGATCCCTCTAAATGGCAGGTTTGGTCTCATAAGTGATTACACCGCTCTGAGCTCACTTTTGGAAAGAAAGAAAGAATCAGGAGAGAGCGATACCGAGACAAAAAAGGGATTTGGAGGTGAAATGGAAACTGTGTAAGTAAGCAAGGGACAGGAAATAAAGGATACAGGACCGCAGAGTAAAGAGATCAAACAAAAGTCGAAATCACAACAACAATAATGCAGCTCAATGTGTGTTCAAGTCAGTTGAGTCTTAAACTGTGAAATATACTTTTGCCTGTTTAAACCTAGTTATATGTAGCTATGAAAATACAGTAGTTTTGGTGTAAGGTGTCTGGCTTTTTGGATGTCTGTCATTTCTGCTGCCAGACCCAATCCAACAATTTCAGTTGTGGTGCTCACAGCATTGAAAAATTACATTTACATCCAGCGTTCTGATTGGTCTGGATAATTTATGTTCTTACTGAAACTTACATTCTGCAGAACAAGCCAGGATTTTGGAAGCACTGAACTATCTGAAGAAAACTTTCCACAGACAGTTAGCTGTTCAATTAAACATGAAGGTCTAAAGCTTTCTCTTCACAGCCAGGATTAAAACTTTGATGGAAAAATACTAAAGCATTTTATGTGTTTAGTAGTTTGCGTAACTTAAAGTGGTCAACTACAAACTTGTTCAATCTAAGAATGCTGAAAACGTGAAAGTTTTTAATTTAGACTCCAGGATCTTAGGTGTGACCTAGCTAGAAATGTTGCTGTTGAAATTGTTCAGCTGCACAGTTTTATAGCTGAGAGCATCAAAAACCAAAGTCCATTACACAAAATGGTGGTGGCAGAAATCTAGAAATATCTCTTTAAATCTATAAATCTACAATATCTCTCCAGTAGAGAGGGATACCACTCATACAGTAGGTTCACAAATCTCAATAAAAGACTAAAACCAACAATGTATTATTTCAGCCGTCGGTACTTTCTGATACACCTATCCTGTCTGTGGCATCCACCCAAACCTTGTTTGTTCCTACTTAAGAGATCCTTAAAGATGCGTCATAAATATGTTGTTTAATTTTTCTTAATTTTCATATAATTTATTTATTTTTAATCAGCTGGGCACATTACACAAACAGGAGAAAATGAAAAATGTGTGGGACAAAAACAAATCAAACAAACAAACAAACAAAAAGAAACAATGCTGAACTTTATGGAATAGAGAAGTTAAAGGTCATAGGTGGATTGTGTGTCTGTCATGCATGGAAATATCTTCATTACCATTACCATGTCAGTAGAAAGGTAGGTAAAACATCAGCTTTCAGCCTGTGCAAAGACACACTCTGATACTTCCCTCATTTCCACTACTACCACCCCTCCATCATCACTTGACACAGCAGTGTTATTACCTCATTACAGTGAAAAGTAGGTAACATCATTTCTGTCCCTGTGGGTAAAAAGGTGGAGGAAGGGGAAGATAAGCTTTGATGTGGGGTGGAGGTAGCACAGCTAACTCAAGGAGCGCTCAGCCTACTGCATGACTAACATGTATGACTGATTGCACACATGGATGTGTACACGTGTGTGCGCATCCATATGAACATCAGAGTGCAGCAGTGTGAAAGTTGTACACAGCACATGTAAGCAAGAACTGGGAAGTGTGTTATTAAACTAAAAGTAATATTTACATTTTGTTTAAAGCTGTAAACATATGTTAGCCTAGCTAAGCACCTAGCACCTTTGCAGCCCACTAAACCAGCTGTACCCTGGCACAGTTGTGCTCACAGGCTCAATCAGGCAACCAGAGCAATCAAGTGAGGTGCTGCAGGACCTCATGTTATGGATTTATGTTATACACTGTTTAAATTAGAAATGTGCATTTTGGTAAATTATTGTCCATGCTAGTTGCATGTGTTTTTCATTCACAAATTATAACTAAATCATTTTTTCTCTTCAGTGGTTAAAATTTACCTTTTTTTAATGCCCTCTCTTGTAAAAGGCATCTGTTTAACTGTGTAATGAAAAGTAAAGACGGTTAAGTAGGACAGTGTATTTTGTGAAAACTGCAAACATGAAGTGTCTTTTTATTAAACTAATATTTTTAGCATATAACATGTACTATGTACAAGTACTAGCATAACATATACCTAAACAACTTGCACCAACTCACCAAATTCCTTTTATGTGAAAACATTCTTAGGAAATAAAACTTGATTCTGATTCTGATAACTCCAGACAATAGCGTATCAGATTCTTACTCAATTATTTTTTATCAAATTTTCCTATAAAAATTAAATAAAACATTGTCAAGAACAACATTTCATAACAGATTAATCATGCAAGTCATTTGTCAAGACAAACTGTCAAATCCCTCTCAGACATGAGGATTTGCTTCTTTGTTGTATGTGAAAGTAAAATAAAGATCTATGGGTTTGGGATTGCTGATTAAATAAAATAAGCAAATCTGGACATCAACTATATTTCATTAACAAGTAAAAGTCTTCCATAGATGTTTCTGTGGTGCTTGTAGTCCCTGACATGGCATCGGCCATCTTGGATGGTTCGGTTTTTAGCTGTGCTGCTCCTTCTGGCATTTTGAAGGTCTGTCTGCCTGAGTATAGCTTGAGAGTAATTTGCATGGCTGTATATTCGTCACTTTGGAGAGAACAAGAGTAGTTGCTTGTCTGTCTCTACACTGAGCTGGTCTAACAATATCCTGTAATCTCAGCTATTTTCTTGTCTTGTTGAGCAAAGTCAGTGAAGAAACAGTTAAACAGCGACCAGTGTTTAAGTTCACACCTTCGGTAATTGCAGTCACCTTTTAATATTCAGTTCACTCTGGACAAAATGAAGACCCCCTGTTTGATGCTGTTTTCACTACAACCCCCTCGTCATAGCATTCGTGAGTAATCTGTCTTGACTTCTCTGTCCTGATGAGCTGTTTTGTAGTTTTACATGGCTGACTCAGCCGTCCTTGACCAACACCAGACGTCGGGCTCCTGGAGCTCCAAGAGTGTTTCCTAATTCGTCCATTACTTCTCTGTCCTTGGAGAAAAATGTTTTGACAGAAGTGACGCATTTGGAACCCTACATTAAATACCATTGAACCAGGTGGCCATCTTACCTGTTGTGCTCTCTGTAGCATACTAAATGTGCTGAGATAGCTTTGTCACTGCTCCTTGATAACAAATGAGTCACCTTGTCTGGTTTTGAATAATCATAAGTAGTGGAAAAAATGTTTTTGAGACTGCACGGGAGTCGGATTGAATAAAAAACAGAAGTTGTGGGAATTCACACCAAAAACTGTGTGCTGGTTATGGCAATGTGCTACTGTACATCAACATAATAATGACAACTATACACTTAACTGATGTTTGGTTATAACATGGTAAGTGCACTATATAAATAAGTAATTAAATAATGAATAAATAATATTCTTTAGTGCAGTTACAAAGCATGAATACACAAACTATTTCCTGAGGCTCGCAGTAGC
>OMLM01020443.1:25331-37201 GCA_900302695.1 Helostoma temminkii | reverse complement strand
GGCTCGCAGTAGCTACACTCTCCAAAGTCACATTTGCCCCTTTCTCATTTGTGTGACTCATGACCTTGTTTGCTGATTGGCTCCATGTCTTCATTTTCCAGGATGACCACTCGATGTTTTTCCAGTTTGGTCCGTCCATCGAGCAGCAGGCCTCCGTCATGTTGAACATCATGGAGGAGTATGACTGGTACATCTTCTCCATAGTCACCACATACTACCCTGGCCACCAGGACTTTGTCAACAAGGTAAACAAGCAAGCTAACAAAAAACAAATACAAGCACATGCCAATAGACACACCTTCTGCTTATAAAATGTGTGCATACCATCTTTCTGCTCATTTTCAATGTAAATGGTAAATTAACCTTACTACAAAATTCACCACCTGACAATATGTCCAGAAATTTTCAGGGACATTACCTACAAATATAAATGTATTCCTTTGATGTAAAGGTTTCCAGAAGCAGAAGGATACTTTCTAAATCTTTAATAATATATGTGTCTTATCTTTATAGTTTTCTTTATTTCTTATATTACTTTACTATGATAGGAATGGGTACTTTCATTTTCTGATTGTTTTAATGGAAAAAGCCAAACATGTCTTTTTGAAGCTGTCACTCACTGAGCCTCCTTATCTCCAGGGCTGAGAACAGACTCTCTAAAGGGGATGGTATAAGATCCTGAATAACTCTGGACATCAGACACATCAGAAAAGAACAAAGAAGTTATGAAAAAATCAGCTAATCATATTTCTCAGTATTGCAGCTATAGCCATCTCTTCCCTTTGAACAAATTTAAAGTAAAAACATCCAAATGGAGGTTGTGAATGAGGATATTTAGTGCTCATGCTCCTCTGATGAGCTTTTTGCAGAAGTCAAATTAGCTTTATATTGAATGTAAATAATAAATAGTATATAACACGAATGGTAAAGCATAATGTATGTACATTTGGCAACTTAAGTCACTGTGAAGCACATAATCTATTAACGCAGTGGATGTGTTGTAAAATAATTGAGTTTTGAAACAAATAGAATAGATCTCTGACTTTGTGTGTATGTTAAACAGTAGCTTTAAGATTTAAGAGAAGAGATTACCTAATCTCTGTTACAAAATCAATCACTGCTTCCTACTCCCAAGAGATGTGTAAAAACGGAACAGTTTTGCAATCTGGGAGCAGTAGGAGGAGACATCTCAGTTTTGTTCCAGTATCTTCACTTAACAACTTCACTGAAAGTGTGCAGCCTACACTACACTTTAAAATCACATCTCCCTTTTCCGTTCTAGGTCCGCAGCACCATCGAGAACAGCTTTGTGGGCTGGGAGCTAGAAGAAGTTCTCCTACTGGACATGTCAGTGGACGATGGAGACTCCAAGATCCAGAACCAGATGAAGAAACTACAGAGTCCTGTCATTCTGCTCTACTGCACAAAAGAAGAGGCTACCACCATCTTTGAGGTGGCCCATTCTGTTGGTCTCACGGGTTATGGCTACACCTGGATTGTGCCTTCGCTGGTGGCTGGAGATGCAGACAATGTTCCTTCTGTCTTCCCCACAGGTACACCCCAACCCAGGGCTGTGTTGCACCTAGACTCTATGGTTATGGCTTTGATCTAAGTAAGAGTTCAGACACAGCGCTGTCTATCTTCTACTTCGTCATCGTAAGTCAGAGTAGTGTGCCATGAACTCTGGTTAAATAACACTGAACACTGCTGACCAAGCATATGTGTCACTCCACTCCCTTCCTTTTACCATACTGTAGCAGCAGGTGTTTTCCTTTTGTTTCCTGGGTGAAAAAAATCAGCACTTACATTTTACTGGGAAAAAATCATCAAAGAGTATGATGATAGGAGAATTCATCCATTGGCATAAAACCTGCGCAGACCAGCACAGACATGTAGCAGAGGTGAGATGCCGTGGCTTTGTGGTGGTTTGACACTTCTTGTTACTTATCAGGCCGAGGTTAGTTTCTCTGGACAAATGAAAATGAATGATGTATATTCCCAGTGGTTTATTACACTCATCTCATTTCTCTCTCCACAATGTTGTTTGTCACAATTGATGAGCTATGTTTTTTGTCTTTTATGATTTTATCTCTCTGGTTATCAGGTTTAATTAATTAATTATAAGCAGTCAGTCTTTATTTTTGTAAAACTATCTGCTTTGTTTGGATGAAAGTTATGAATTGTCTGACAGTACAAATCAGTCTAAAATCTTAAGATTTGTAGTGATGAGGTCTGGAACATACAGTTACAGCACTGTATATTTTTTGGTGTTGCTTTAGTGGTCTCTTATAGCATATATAGTGAACCACAGGTCTAAGTACAGAGGGAGTGAATTATCGTTTTAGGTTACATAGAAGCAGTTTTGCTGTAAATGCTACCAATCTGTTCAGACCTAAACTCATCACTTTTACAGTAGTTCTATAATCTATTGATAGCAGAAGAATTTGTATGTTGCACTTGATATAATTAGTACATACAGTGCTGTGAAGTATTTACCCCATCCTGACTTTTTAAAATATTTTTTTGCATATTTGTCGCACTTAAATGATTCAAATCATCGAGCAACTTTTAGTAAGATAAACCAAGTAAATACAATATGAAATTTTTAAATGATAATTTCATTTATTAATACAAAAAAGCTGTCCATGCCTGCCGGACCCTTTGTGAAAAAGTAATTGCCACCCCTTTGCTTAATCATAAATCAGCGATTAACTAATTTTTTTGAAAAGCTGAGTTCAATTTCACCTGCCACAGGCCTGATTACTGTCCGAGCTGTTGAATCAAGAAATCATTTAAATAGAAGCCGTTTGACAAAGTGAGTCACAGTAAAAGATCTCATAAAGCAACACATCATGCTGCGATCTAAATAAAATCAAGAACAGATGAGAAACAACGCAATTGAACTGTAGCAGTCTGGAAAGGCTTTCAAAGCCATTTTTAACCCTTGTTTTCCACTGGATCTGGCAGCGGAGTGGAACAGCAGCATCGTGGCAGCCAGAATTTAATGCTCCCACTCTACCCTGTGGTCCTACTTCCACAAACATGCTGCCACCCAGGATCCGTCCTTGAAGCGGCTCTCTGCGTACAGGAAAGAAAGACAACCAAAACCGGTTCATTTTCACAAGAAAACATTAAGCTATACTTAACAACCTCATGTTATTTTTGTAGCTGGTTGATTGGATGCATCCAGTGCCAGTTTTTTTTCTGCTGTAATACAATGAGTTTTTTTTGCTAGCCAATGTGTGTCAAACACTCAAACGAATTAATTATGAGGATAAATATAGTTTTAATGAAGCTGTGCCTGGTAGAAAACGAATAAACCACAGTGAACAGTGTTGAACCTTTTCAGGAGTGGCCTACCAAAATTACTACAAGAGAACAACGAAAGACACAACCAGGACGTCATAAAAGAACTCAGAACAGTATCTGAAGTCCTGCAGGCCTCACTTGCCTCAGTTAAGGTCAGTTCATGATTCAACAATAAGAAAGAGACTGGGCAAAAGTGGCATTCATGGGATGATCTGAAAACATACCAGCACGTCTACCGCTAAATGGCTCAAAAAAACAAAAAACAAAAAAACATCGCCAGTTATCACACACGCTTGATTGCAGTTATTGCCAAGAGTGGCACAAGCGGTAATTGGGTATAGGGGGCAATTACTTTTTCCACATAGGGCCAGGCAGGTTTGGAAGCTTTTTTTCTCTTAATAAATGAAATTATTATTTAGAAACTACATTTAGTATTTACTCAGGTTATCTTTGTGTAATATTAAATTAGTTTAATGATAAAAATCATTAAATGTGTCAAATATGCAAAAACAAAAGAAAAAATCAGTAAGGGGTAAATACTTTTTCACAGCACTATAATGCATGAATCATATGAATGAGAGAAATGGGTTGTTTTGAAATGTGAATTTATTGAATACAGTAGAACTTTATAAATAAATATCCCATATTTGCATTTCTATTTTCTGTTACCATCTTGTAGTTAGACAACTACAACAACAACATAAGATACAGGAGGTCAAATCAGGTTCAAACTTATATAAGCACAAGACTAAAATCTGTATTACATTATTGGTTTTCAACAAACTTTGAATTGAAATGTGGGCACAAGTGGCAGATGGGCTTGTTTGCATATATGCAAATCTTTTCCTAGTTTGCAGTATGCTGTGTCAGTCGATGGTAGGGTGCATACTAATTTCTGGTAACCTCAGGTAAATATGTTTAGGTTGAACTCTTGGAGCCGATCATTTTACATCTACCCATTATGCAGTGCCCCACTTAAATATGAGATAAATGTGGATTGACAAGTTAAATCTTACGTTGTGGGCATCATTTCTAATAATAGTCTGAGCTTTGACCTTTGGCCTCGTTAAAACAATTCCCAGTGATGTTGTTTTGAAAATATCTCTCCAGGGGATCAGGTGATGCAGGAAAGAGACCTATTTGTCATCTTGCAGTGGCTTTCGCCACAACAACCGTGTTGTTGGACCCCTTTTTTGATTTAGATTGTATTTACTCCTGTTTGCTTGAGAAAGTGGAAAAAACTGTGGAAAAACATTTTAACATATGTGTGAAACCAGAACCAACACAGAGGCTGTCTGGAAATGCTGGTTTGCTTTTTTCCCCAAATGATTTACAGTGCAAGTTCCAAATTTGAACACATTATCCAAACCAGCCATGGAAAATGACTTGAAAATCCTGTTGTTTATGGGTGTAAGGAATAGATGTTGACATCTGATAGCCAGCAGTTCCTTATGGTTGAAAAGCCAAGCATAACAGTGAGCCAAAGCAGCACAGTCTCACATGTTTTCATGTATGTGTAGTCAACCTGTATGAGCATTTTTATAGATAGTTAAGTTGAAGCAAATGGCTACACTTAAATAGCTACAATTTGGTCTCAGTCTTTTGCATCTTTTCATGCTTCACTAAAATGCTTTCATTTTTGTACAGTATCTCCCCCCTGGCTAATTTTCATTGCACTCTGCTTGCCAATTTGTATCCTCAGTCTCCCTCTTTTCTGTCTCTCCGTTTTTCATCTCTGTACACACTTCTTCCTCCTTTCCATACACCTTTTCATCTCACCTTTCTCCATCTCTCTCTTTCCCAGGGCTTATTTCTGTGTCATATGACGAATGGGACTACAATATTGAGGCCAGGGTACGTGATGCAGTGGCTGTCATTGCCACAGCGACTTCCACCATGATGCTGGACCGGGGGCCACACACCTTGCTTAAGTCAAGCTGCCTTGGGACACTTGACAAAAAAAGCTCCAACACCGGCCACTCCAAGGAAATACTGAGGTGTGTTAATGTTGGGCAGATAAGTGGTCATGGGTAAAGCTATTCAATCATATATTGGTCAAATAAGCTAAATTCCTCTGCAGACTAAGCAGTTGACCGTTGTCCAAACCACATTTGTTCAGTCACAATTTAACAAACTACGTATGGCAGGCCCTTGGCAGGCTGAAGAATAAGGGACCCTCAAGCATTTGGAGGCTGGTGTCTTTATTTTAAGCTTTACGAAAACAAAAGCAAAGGTGTAACAAATGGATTTAACTGTGCATTTATCTGCCCTAGTGTGAGCTGCAAATGCAACATGCCACACTTCTATCTGCTTAGGGGCATTTCCTTAGTGACCGTGTTATTTATGGTAGTGGGGCTGCAGATGGCTGTACATTAGAAAAGTACGTGTTCATAACTGTAATATCTGTCTGTTTGGAGTCAAGGAGTCAGATGAAGAGTACATCTACATTTAGTAATTTGGGAGACAAGTTACACTTAAACACACAATGAGAAACTTGGGGTTCGGGGCCTTGCTATGTACCCACTGTATGAGTAGTGATAGAGGGCTGCTTTTTGCATTTCTTTGCAAGTTATGTTATTATTATCCTTAGTCCAAGTCTTCAGTGAACCTGCTGGTTAAATTGCTTTAGAAACCCTATCCCCACCCAAGAAGACAAAGCATTAGTTTTAGCTTTAGTTTAGCTTTAGTTTGTCAAAGGAATGTGTGTGTCTCAAGAAGTTGGGACCTGGCTTTCTATAAAGACGTTGTTACTGTTTCAACGCCTCAGAATTTTACCTTGGATCAAACCTTGCCTTGAAACCACCCAGGTGGAGGGTGCATAACGGAGCTCAAGTTGTTGCAGGGGAAGAATGGGTGCATGCAGTTCTCAGGAGTGTGCAGGACTTAACATGACACCTGTTCTTTAAGACCTCACAAAGCCAGATGCATTAAAATGCATAACTTTGTATATACAAAGCAGCTCATACTGGTTTAACGGCACCTAAAGGGAGAGAGCTACTCAAATCTACTCAGGGCAGGCACAGTGAGCTTTCTGACTGAACAATTCTACTTCAGACAGAAGATGCCTGCACAGTGTTGACAGACTGTTATACCATCCACATTACCCGGTGAAATTAATATATCAGTGTCTCAACCCAAGAAAGAAATAAAAGCAGATTAAGTGTCTTTCCAATCCTCTCCGATGATTAACGGTAACTTTATCTCGTAATTATGAGATCCGGCCTCAGATTTTTATTTATTTATTTTTTTAATTCAATGCACTTTCATACTTTTACTAATACTAATTTTGTTACCATGAGGATTTATAAAATTAGACTACGTGTTATAGGCTATGCTATAAAAGCTACCACCAGAGGACAAACCTCCTCTCGCTGAACCCCCTTGGCATTTTGCTCCCTAGGCTTCCTGCCTAATAACTAGGTAATGTGGCGCTTGCAAATGGTCAGTTGATCAGAGACATTGGATGAGTCTCTTGAAATGAACAGGTTGGTTTTATATTACATTTTCAGCACAGATCATTTCCTGTCAGTGTTTTTATAAAACATGTTTTTAGTATTAGCCCAGGTCCATGATCTTCCCTGCTGAAAAGAAAATATGGCAAATGAAAATGCAATGGGCCATGTTCACCTAGTTTTATAAGCTTTGAAATGTATTTTGGTACAGAAAACGAGCAGCATGTCATACACAATGCAAAAAGATGGGCCGAATAAAGCAGATGAGTTACAGCCAAAGGAATTGGCTGATTAAAAACAAGCTGTTTGGTTTTCAGTTGCTGAAGCACTGTTGAAAATATCAAAATAAATCCAGTAAATTTCCAACCATACACATGCAGTGCAACGTGGGCAACAAATCAGCATAAATACACACAAACATTAACAATGTAGACACTCTGCTTGAGGAGAACCAGAAATTGTTTAAGCAGCCAATAAAAACTTAAAACACAAGATGAGCATAGACGTTAACTCTCAGACTAACAACATCTCTAATCTTTAGCTTAACCCACAGCCATCGTTAAAGGAAAATATCTTTCTTCTTCTCTTCCTCTGAACTTCCTTGTTTTGCTTTTTGGCACATTACAGAACAAGCAGGAGCATTGGTATTCAATAATTAATCCCCATTTAGCTTCGTAGGGTATGCTTTTACTGTTCACATTGATCAGAGATTCCACAGCTAATTGAGTGCTCGGGGACAACCGGCTTAATGAAAAAGATCCAAAGAACAACAGCATGTTTGTTGCTAACACACGTACCCACGTGTGTCGTTATAGCAGGACATTTAACTGTTCTTCAGGGCTTAATTTAATAAAAGCTTAGAATTACAAATGCCATACTCTATTATATGTTCAGTATTTTAGCCAACAAACTTGAGCACCTGTCTGCCTTCTTGCCTCTTTTTCTTAATATTCAGCTTTTTCTCTGTTTTATTTGTTTTTTAGCTTGAATTTTAGAAATGTGAAAACATGATGCAGCCTCCCTTGCCACAACTGCATTAATCTCCAGGTTGAAGTTGATTTATTAGCGTAAATTTTGGTCTTGGTCTTAACCCGTGTTTCTGTTTTTAATATCAGGAGCACTTATGCATGCCATCTAGGATTCTGCCACCAACAAGACTGAGATAACAATAACACCACAACCACAAATATTTCAGTCCCCAAAGGGCACTATCAGACACAGGGAAAGCTCTCAATCATCCATCAGGCACACACCTGGGACTCTGCTCTTTGTCTGTTGTGAGTGTGTTTCCAAACCAACCATCACATTTCCCTCCATTCAACTGACTGAAGGTAGAGAATTTGAATCAGGGGATCTTGGTGGTGACCCAGAGGATCGAAACACACACAGACTCTCTCTCATAATTTCACCTATTCCATCCCCTCACCCTCAGAGACGAAGGCAATAATAAGGCCATATGTCTTTGCATAGACCTGCAAAGTTACAGGCCCCAGTGGGGTGCAAGCATGCTAGATTAGCATGCCATCCTGTCAGCGCTGATGGACGGAGATCCACCAGTGAGTCACACACTCAAAATTGTTTAGGGGCTGCTTGACCTTATGGGGCATACACACAAACATGCAGTCATGAATACACACTCACAAAGAATTATTGAGGCCATCCATTGTTTCCTCAGCAACAGAAAAGACAGGAACAGTGGGATAATGAGAAAATGTGCTCCAAGTGGTTTTGGATAAGATGCTAAGTGGCCTGTTTGTGTGTGGATGTTGCAGGGAAATGCATGGATAGTATTGTTCATTTGACTGCCTGGGTGCGTTTGCATTAAAAATTCCCTTTCAAATCCTGGAGCTTATATACAGATGGCATGCAGGTAGCTACTGTATGATGTAAGAGGTGATTAATATTTTGTAGTGAGTTTGCTTTCATGTGATCTAACGAGACATTTGTCTTCATGTCTGTGGGTTGGCTGCGTGTGCTTGGAGCCTTTCAGTGCAGATCAGTAGACAGGCTTTTCTGCAGGCCATCTGACACTTGTGTGCCTCTCATGAATGTAACAGTATGTTATTCTGCCTTTAAAGCTCTTTTCTGCAGCAGGAGAGCAACATTATTGCATTTCTTAATGGGCGCAATAAAAGCACCTGTCTAATAAATCCTATTCCTGTTTATTATAAGGTGACCTGGACAATTTAATGTGCTTTTTGACATCTAGAGGACAAAAGAAAGTCTCTTTTCATAGACCATTGTTTGCCATGAAAGTGGGTCCAAGTGTCATTTTTGTCACCTGCACAATGTCTCACTCAGTACCTGTTAACTGATTGTCTTATTTTATCAGAAACTATGTGGTTGGTGGGCTGAGCATCTGTGAGCTCCCACCATGGCCTTTTTCAGTGTTTCAGACCTGTGGCCTGTGAAAACAGGATCAGAATTTTTTAAACACTGCAAGAAGATAGGTTATCTGCAAAAAACATCTCGAAACTTTGAAAAAACAAATGTGTAACATTAAAAAAATGATTTAATATTTTCATATTTTTTAATTGTAGTTTTTCACACCCACTTCAGACTCCACAGGTAGCTGTCTGATGTGTCTTACTCTGCGGGGTCCTCATGGCCCCAGATCACATGGAGTTCCTGTGGACTCACTGTATCAAAGACTATAGCTTAAAGTCTTACCTTTGCAGTCCATGTGTATGTATTTATGCTTTAAAGACTGTATCACCAGCAATGAACCAGTGAGTATGTACATTTGTGTGTACATTTCTGACATTGCTTTTTTCTTTTATCTTTTTTTAAACTTGTTATAAAAACTTTTCTGAAGTAACTGTCGCATATAAAAAAACTTTCAGAAAGATTTTAGCTTGTGGAAATACAATTACTGCTAATTCAATCATTTCAATCAAGTCACTGGCAGAAAATACCATACTTTATATTAATAGTGCTCAGTGGCTTTAAGTATAATACATGGTGGTGATGATGAGTATGTAAGTAATGAAGTTATTATAAGTTAATAAATTATTAACAGTCGGAGTTGTAACAAATTTTTATTCATCTTCTTCTTTTGAAACACTTGTTTCACTCCTCTTATGTTTGACTATATCTACAGTTTCACATATTGATGTTTTAGAAACTGGCACCGAGATTCTTTAAGTCCTGTAAATTGCGATTTATTTGCCATCAGGGAATACTGTTTCCATGAAAGGGCGTACATGATCTGCAACAGTTCTTAGTTAGGTGGTACGTATCAAAGTAACATCCACATAGATGGCAGGACCCAAGCATCACATTGCCTCTGCTAGCTTGCCTTTACGTCCATGTGTGTTGGTAAGCGACGCACCCGACCGGCCAGGCCATGAAAAAGAAAACGTGATTCATCACACCAGACCACCTTCTTCCATTGCACCATGGTCCAGTTCTGATGCTCATGTGCCCATTGTTGGTGTTTTTGTCGTTGGACAGGGGTCAGCAAGGGCACCCTGACTGGTCTGCAGCTATGTAGCCCCATTCACAACAAACTGTGTATTCTGACACCTTTCCATCAGGACCAGCATTAACTTCTTCAGCAATTTAAGTTACTGTAACTCACCTAATATATCTCACCCACTAACAGGTGCTGTGATGAAGAGATAATCAGTGTTATTCACTTCGCCTGTCAGTGGTCATAATGTTATGCCTGATTGGTGTATGTTTGTATTGTCACATTGTCACATTCAGTTACAAAGGAGGATATACAATGTCAGAGTCCTAATTAAAAGCAAAAATGCAATTCAGATTATTATAATTCCATGCTAAATTAGGCTGCTCCAGCGAAACAGTGTTCATCCCCTTACTCACTGTAAAAATAATATTTAATATAGATCTAATATAATGAAATATACAGCATTTTTTCCTGCATTATCTTAATCAAATGTAAAATAAATTATATCACACATATAGCCTTCGCCAAATCCATTCTATCATGAAAAAATGGTACAGGTCTTACACCATACGTATTCTGCATTTCCATAATTTTCCATATTAGTAGTGGTACATTTTGCAGAGTCTTCTCACAGTCACTGCTTCTTTACGACTTGACTTGAAATGTGTAGTAACTCTTCGGCGGCAGGTCTTCTGCAGTCATCCCAGATTATGAGTCATCCACCCAAACCTGATATATCATGTGTATATGTGCAACATAGGCTTCCTGACACATACACGCAGTGGAGATATGTATTTTTACATCCCTGCATTGCAGCGACAGTCTGTGTGACCCTGTTCAGCTTCACTCTGAGATAAAAGAAAGTCATATCACATGGCTCTGAAAAAACGTTTGGAGAGATTTGACAAAAACTGGGAAAAATAGGGATTGTGTCCATGCCACTGATGATTCAGTGTCTCTGTAACTAAAAAATAAATTCCCCTCACAGCCAGTGATTAGTTGGGGAACAGTTGGTGAGTGAGGCGCACACAGTCGCTGCATATGGCTGTGATGAAACCACATGAGGATCTGTTAGCAGTTGATCCCACTAGCTTTTTTATTATGTTTGTTTGTTTTTTATTTCTTCTTCCAGCAGAGTCAAAGGGGAATTCAGACATGAGAAGGAATCAAACAGTGCATAAAAGCTACATCAATAGTACAGGGCTACAAAATGACAAAGAGAGCACCCTCCTCTGCTGTAAATTCGCAGCACACATTAGTCTTTGTAAAGGCACAGGTTCATGTGCGGGCAGATGAATCCTACTGATGTGTGATTCGACACGCAGCACAGAGGTGAGATGGAGAGATTGATCTGAAGGTAAGAGACAGCATGAGGGGAAGTGGATAAACACTCGGGTTTAAACAGAAAAATACTTATTTCTCTCGTTCACCCTGCCTCTCCGGTGAGATTACTGTTCCCATGGCAACGCAGCTGATTGCATGAAAATTGGTGTGGTTGTGGGTGCCATGGCAACACATCACATTATGCTGGGGTTAAGAGCCACCCCGCATCCCTATGTTGTGGTTTTGCGTGTACTAATACGTCATCTCATCATGACGATACACACAGGGGCCACTACTGGTCACATGGGTCGTCACGGTGTCTGGATAGAAAAGTCAGACCTCCCCAGCCTCCACCCACACCACCACAATCTTTG
>OMLM01020443.1:0-21884 GCA_900302695.1 Helostoma temminkii | reverse complement strand
ATGTTCCCGAAACTGGTCATCATTCTTCTAGAAAAGGACCGACAATGGGACAGGGTGAATCTCTTCTCTTCTCTTCTCTTCTCTTCTCTTCTCTTCTCTTCTCTTCTCTTCTCTTCTCTTCTCTTCTCTTCTCTTCTCTCCTCTCCTCTCTTCTCCTCTCTTCTCTTCTCTTCTCTTGATCTATCATCTACCATTTTTTCTGCTGTGTATTTTTCACCCTCTGTGATATGTCTGTCACTTTTCGTGTCAAGTGTCTACCTGAAGTACCTGTTACAGTAGACTGTGTATCACAGAACACTCCTCCCACTCACTCGTGCAGGTTGGCAAGTGGGAGAGAGGCTCTTTAACGATGAGGTACCACGTGTGGCCTCGCTTTGAGCTGTTCTCTGGAGCGGAGGAGCAGGAGGACCACCTGTCCATTGTGACTCTGGAGGAGGCTCCATTTGTCATTGTGGAGGATGTGGACCCGCTCAGTGGGACCTGCATGAGGAACACTGTGCCATGCCGCAAACAGCTCAAACTCAGGTGAGTATTTAAAGCTGGATTTGGTCATTGTTATGTTTATCATACTTATAAGTGTAAATGCAAGCAGAACATATAAATCCATTCAATCAATCAGTGCATTGTACCATGCATGGATGAATGTTCACAGCTATTAATTACGGGTCACTTATTTCCATCGCTACTTTTTTGTTTTTTTATCTGTTTTATCCTCTGTCCATTATTGTAATCTCCCCTCTGCTAACTAGATTATTACCTTGGTTTCTGTCACTGTTTTCCTACCTCTCTTGCCTCCTCACCATGACCCCTTGCTATCCACTTCTTCCTAGTGTGTAATAATGAATTTTCTTCATGGGCCTCTTTTTCTATTACTGACCTACCTGAAATCACCTGAGGGTTCCTACATCTTCTGGCTCACATCTGATCTTTCACATAGTTCTGCCTCTCATTCTCCATTTCTCTGTACCTCTGCCTGCCTGTCTGTCTGTCTGTCTCTTCCTTCAAAGACATCCTTACATACCTCATGTCAGGCATACTGTAGGTAGCTATATGCTACAGAGAATATGCAGCATTTCTCTCCAGCCAGCTCCATACAATAGATTCATCTTTGTATGCATGGAAGTCAAAATATGTGCACACAGCCTTAGTGCCAGAGAGATAAACAAACTCCTGTATTTACATTATTCCATGTTATACTGTGTGTTTTATATCAGTAATCATGAAGGTCGTTCACTTGCAGGAGCTGAATTCATAATCCAACAATTGTCTATAAATGGAGGTTGACACACTCTTGTGTGAATAAAGAAACACTCTCAAACAAACACATTTGTCCTTGGTCTGGCACTGGCAACATCCTCTAACTGTGCCAAAGCTGCCATTGTGTTGTTACCCACAGCTGTTCTGCACCTGTATCTGCTATGAGCCAAAACTAGTTGATTGATGACACACAGTTTTGTGACTCAATGTGCATTTTCCTTTGCCCCCTCACTGTATAATTTGGATGATAATATGTAAATCTGTTTACTTGTGCTACAATAAAATGCATATGTTAAAGTGTGTATAGAAAAAGACAGGGAAATAATTCCTTTCATATGTACAATTTTTCCACATACAATATCACACAGCTTTACGCAGAGTAAAGCATGCGTGTACCATGGTATAGCTCATTTTATGCTTTAAATTTCTGATTTAGTGTGATGGTTTCAGTGTCTAATTCCCTGTGCCTTGTGTTTGTTAAATTGTGTGAATCAGTAAAACAGTGTGGTTGAGGTTCGTATGAAAACCTGCAAACTCTGGATATTCACTGAATATAGTTTATGTTTGTATCTCAGTGCTAATAAACATTTATATTAGTGAAACTAGTTTTTCCTTTTTCCTCTTTATCTCTCTTCCTCCTCTTCCTCCTACCAGCAATCAAACAGGTGATTCAGGGATTTACATCAAGCGTTGCTGCAAGGGTTTCTGCATTGACATCCTGAAGAAGATCGCCAAGACGGTCAAGTTTACTTATGACCTCTACCTGGTCACCAATGGCAAACATGGCAAGAAGGTTAATGGGACGTGGAATGGCATGGTTGGAGAGGTGAGAAAATGTCCTTCTTTAATTATTCTCTAGCCATTTAAGGATTGTCTTAACAGTCAAGTGCAACACTATAAGTGGCAGACATCCAGCATGGAAGCATCAATGGAGTACAGCTGAGAATTTATTTCTAAACGTCTTTATCTTATTGTATTTGGTTAAGGTGGCCCATTGGAAAATGTGTAATAATGTTATTTGGCAAATTTCAGGAAAAAACTGTAGCAGATTGAAAAAAAACCCCCAGCTTATTTAGAGCTATGGTTTAGTTAGATGAACCCATCATATTTTCTAACACACAACATTAATGTAGTTTAGACTCTACTGGCTAAACAATACAAAAGCTATAGCTCCATATTTTATAATGTAAATATAATATAAATTGTTTTTGTTTCTTTCTTATGCCTCATGTGTATTTATTCAACATATGTATGTTTGGTGTTAATTGCTTTTTCCATTGCTTTAGCTGCTTCATTCACTCCACTTCTTTACTCTCAAGGAGTTTATAGCTATGAATTCAATGTGCCGCCTAAAAAGATTTTCACAATTTAAATATCAGTTAAACAATCTGATAAATACAAATACTGCTACAGCCAGCATGAGTCTTTTATTGCTCACAGTAATTTATTTTTATGACAGGGCTAATTAAATTGTCTGAATGTCTCTCTATTGCTGTTAGTTTCTCAGTGTCTCTGTCATGCCATCAAGCACTTGTTCCCCACAACCTAGCCTGAGGGGGAGCAGTGATCAGCTCTGCAAAACCTCAGGAGGACGACGAGGTTCTTAATCAGAGTGAAAAAGACATACAGACAAAGAAAGAGTGATTGGAGGAGAGAAAGAGAAAGAACCCTCAGGGAAAGACCAACATCTCTCCTGCACACATAAGATATCCTGCACAGTCTTTACAAATCAATGTGATGACTAATTTAATTGAGATGACACAGAGTGAGCTTCTTCGTTGTTATCCTAAGAACCTAGATGAGTGAAAATACCCAAGGTGAAATAAGATTGCAGTATCACCTATAGTAGGTTGTGCTATAAATTTCCTGAGATATACATCAAGATAAAGACTATGCAAGTGTTCAGTGCATGCATGAATGGGTGCATTAGTTCATGTCCTTAAATGCCTAAGTAAGCAGCTAATGATTTAATTTGAATGGAGGAAAGCAGGACAACAGACACAGAAAACAGATTGAGACAGAAAAAAAGAGAAAACAACAGTGCATAGGATTCCTGCTCACTCTGGCATACATGTCTCTTATTAACACAGTCTTTTGTGCTCCATTTTTACCCATGGCTCCAGAAACGTAGGCCTAAATATACTCGAACACCCTCAGGGGGAGGCCGGGGTGGTGGGAAGTTAAAACCTGACCCGCTATAGTAATGATTCCTTTCAAGCCCTTTTTCCTTTCTACCAAAGTAAGCGTAATAAGAGATGGTGGTTTGTTCGAGAACTACACCACTGAATATAGTGGTGGTAATAATATCAACACACACTAACATCCATGTTTTCCTTCTGTCGGTTTCTTTCTGTCTGTGGTTGACCCTCAGGTGGTGTTGAAGAATGCCCACATGGCAGTGGGTTCACTCACCATCAACGAGGAGAGGTCAGAGGTCATTGACTTCTCTGTGCCATTCATTGAGACGGGGATCAGTGTCATGGTCTCCCGTAGCAATGGAACAGTCTCCCCTTCTGCCTTCCTTGGTGAGGACAAACACCTGGTGCTTCACTCGCACACGAGCACATATTCCTACCTCATAACAAATGCAGAGTCACAAACAGGCGTGTGGTTACACACAGACATATAATCTTTCTAAAAATTGGTATTGTTCTTTGAAAATCGCTAAATTTACGCTAAAGTATTTCTGCTTGAATGCAGTTGTGGGAAGTAAAGTAAAGTACATTTACTCAAGTCCTGTGTTTACCTACAGTTTTAAGTACTTTACTTTCAGTTTGTTGAACTTTATACTTTACTCAGCTACATTTATAGCAAAGGTGAATAAAACCCGTTTACTTATATTTACTTAGCCTGAACCTAAAAACATGTGATCAGTTTCTAAAATACAGTGCTGGGAAAAAGTATTTGCCAGATTTTTTTGCATATTTGTCACACAGATTTTAATATTACACAAATATAACCTGTGTAAATACAAAATGCAGTTTTTAAATGATAATATAGTCTATTAATATTAATTAAGTCATTGAATTAATGATGCACAATTTTTTTTTAATTTTAACTGTGCCCAAACTGACAGCTGTGGTGTTTCATATATTTTTTAGGGATGATTGCTGTTAGCACAGGAAATATTGGGTGAACAATACAGAAAATAGTAAACTGTAATAGAAAGTTCTCAAATCTAGTTTTAGAAAAACTAAATCTAGTTTTCTAATCTATTTTTTTTAAAATCAGTTTTGTTCAGAGACAGTTCTAAAGAGTTCGGAAACTTTCAAGCACCACTGTAAATAGAGATATAGTGAGAATGTGAATACATTGGCTCCCATAATATGAGCTAAAATGGAATTTGAGTTTGTGTAAATTTTAAGTATAAAATTGTTAAATAAAAGTGCTTAGAAAAAATTTAAACTGGAACAGTCACAATTCAGTGACAGCTGGACAAACGGCCTCTACCAAAGAATATTGCCCAGTTAAAAGCTCGACAGCTAGTAAGTGGACCTTGTGGTGTGACTGCTTTGTTAACTACAGTCCCATAGTGCTTGGCACCGACTATATTGTGTGTGAAAGTTGCAAAGCTGAATTCAGAGCAAATTGTGGAAAAAGTGTCCATTTCAATGAGGACATCTGTCCATTCACACCTACCTACAATCCTCTCAGTTTCTCTCGCAAAAACATGTTTGTTCGCAAAAACTGAAGCATAAATGCAAACAAAGATCACACAATAGAAATTACTAAGCACAAATAGTGCTGTTGATACCAGTTTACGTTTGATTTGGTTTAATCAACTTCCTCCCTCTGTTTTCCCACAACCTTCCCCTTGCCCCTCTTTCTTTTTCTTCTCCCTGCTGCACCCCCTCCTCACACCCGTCTCCCCCCCTCTCTCTCTGTTTTAGAGCCCTTCAGTGCTGATGTCTGGGTGATGATGTTTGTGATGTTGCTGATAGTGTCGGCCGTGGCTGTGTTTGTGTTTGAGTACTTTAGCCCGGTGGGTTACAATCGCTGTCTGGCAGATGGACGAGGTAAGAAGACACACACGAATCCAGACTCAATCCATACTGCAAAAAGATAACAATGAGGTACATTATCAGGCAGTTCTGTGCGCTAAAATGAAGACTTAGTTGGCACATTTTGTTACCCTGAATGCACCATTCAAAAAGAACACTCCATGTGCTAAATTACTTTGGCAATCCCTTCTGAATGAGTGTGACTGGAGCCCTGGGACTTTCCACTCCATGTCTCAGAGTACTTATCTACATCTACAGTCACTTAACCTCTTTCACTAATAAAAAGGATCATTGACAAGAAGCAGATAGCTGATCTTAAGTATTCTTAGCATCGCTGTGTGAACAAAGCTCCTGTATTCTCACATTATATCTTTTTTTATTGTGCCTTTCTCAAATGCTACACCAGTAGTATCACGTCTAGGTTGTAAATGAATACAGTTAAGCAGGTTTATTATCATACATTGAAATGTGTGTGAGGTTTAACAGTGTCTGAGAGGATGGAACAACACTACCCTGTTGCATCAAATACTGTTCCAGTAGGCCATCAAAATCAATTTGCCCGTTAAAATCAGTGGTTCAGATTCAATCTATTTTTTCTCCAGGTTTTATACACCCAGCTCTGTTTGACTCTCAGATTGCATTAGTCTGCCACTATGGCAGCCACTCAAGATGAAATCAGAGGTGTTATATTGCTGCTCACAGCATTTTTATCAAGGACCAGATGGGATAAGAATAATGCTGTTTGGTTTGGAATTATGTTTCCTATTGTACTGTTGTTTTCTGAAGGTCTTCTGTCACAGCAACAGTGTATAATGTGTGTGGTTTAATTACTAGGTTATTTAAGGCTGTTGTCCTATACTGCTGTTCCAGCTGTAGCAGCTGGAGCATAATTGCAGCCTTCTGTGTCCCACCTCTCCCCTCACGCTCTCTCATTCTTCCCATCTTTGGTGCTACACAGCTCCAGTAGGTAGTGTTTCTGCTACCTTGTCATACTGCCATGGAAGTAGGTGGAAGAGATGTAGCCTTTAACTGTTGGTTGTCATGTCAGTGGCTGGAAGAGCAGATGTGGACTGTACAGCTCATTGTGCTGACAAACTAAAGGATGGGAGTAAATCTAGTCTTTGTCGCTGTCATCCATCAATGGGGGTCATGTGTAAATGCAGGTTATGATCTGTGAAACTGATTTCTGGCATTGTCTTCCTTCTGCCATCTTATCTTTCCTCCTTTTTTCCATCACTTTGTCTCCCAGAACCCGGTGGCCCCTCTTTCACCATCGGTAAGGCCGTCTGGCTGCTTTGGGGTCTGGTTTTCAACAACTCTGTCCCCGTGCAGAATCCCAAGGGTACCACCAGTAAGATCATGGTATCAGTGTGGGCCTTCTTCGCTGTCATCTTCCTGGCCTCCTACACTGCCAACCTGGCTGCCTTCATGATCCAGGAGGAGTATGTCGACCAGGTGTCAGGCCTATCAGATAAAAAGGTGTGAATTTAAGAAAGTGTGAGCGGTTGTGGGGTATTGGAGCAGATGTGTCAATTTGCTGTGATGCTGATTATGAGCAACTTCTAGTGTTTGTGTGAGTAAATACCTGTGTTTATGAGAGAGTTCATGACATAGAACTGCAACAAATGATCATTTTACTGTTTGAATCATCTGTGTTTTGGTAGATGTAGTGACATATACATTTGTAGCCTAACGCATGAAGTGGCATAAGCTGCATGTTTCAAATATTTATGCACCGCTTTTACTTATTGAGCCTTTCTGCTGGTTTACTAGCGTCCCTGTAGTCTCAGTCATGTGGCTTTCAGGTGGTAGTTAAAAGATTGCTAATTGGTTTGTGTGAAAACAAATGTACTAAAAAGTAGCCTCAAGGCAATTTGTAATCCTGTTAGTGTCTTTGCTTTCCGCTATGGATATTTAATTTTTTTTAATTAGCTGAGCTGTTCTACAGTCTTCAGGGTACACAGAATCACCCTGGTTGGCAAGTAGTGGTTAAGTTCTTACAAGTTAAAGAAAGATGTCAACAATGTTCTTAGAATCAAAGATAATGTATTTAAATAGCACAAGTCCAAATGCCATAGATCATGAATTTGCTGAGATACTAAAGATAAACACTTTAAAAATGTGGCTTTAAAATTGCTGTAAAAGTTAAAGTGTTGTGCATTGACTTAGCCCTGTTTGTGTAGTTGTACCCCACAAATACCTTTGATCTTCAAATGGATCATCAATAAATTATCAACTGATTTAGATCGCTCAGTTAGTGGGAAAACAGATAATTAATCAACTTCTGTACTAAGAGTTGATTATTTAAGAAAAGTAAAATGTACTTGGTTCAGTCTTTTCCTTATTTGATACTTTTCTTTATGTTATATGATTGTAAACTGAAAATGTTTTTGACCATTGCAGAGCAAATGTGGATTTGGAAATTATTATTGGCTATCAGTTTTTTTCTGGCATTCTGTAGATCAAACAATTAGGTGATTAGGGAAATAGAGTTTAATATCTAAATGTACGATATTCTTATTTTCTTTACTAAGCACATCTTTGAGCATAGCCCTGTTCTTCTGCTCAACTGTGTATTAAAGGCATTTGATGTGGGTCATTGCCTTTTCCATGCTAACAAGCATTCCTCTGTCATTTTCTTTGTGTGGTTCCTTTTTTTTTTTTCCCGGAAAAACTTCACCACAGTTCCAGAACCCGAATGAATTCTCCCCGCCTTTCCGGTTCGGCACGGTGCCTAACGGCAGTACAGAACGCAACATCCGCAACAACTACCGGGACATGCACACCTACATGACCAGCTTCCACCAGAAGAATGTAGATGAAGCTCTGTACAGTCTGAAGACCGGGTGAGGAGGAGAGGGGCGGAGGGGAGGATGGGGACAGATGGGAGATATAAGAAAGGAGGAAGTTGAAAGGATCTCATCAGGGAGAAAAGACACAGTGTTGTGGAGCTATGAGGCCCCTTACTGATGCAATACAGAGAAAGATGATGAAGGCATAAGGCGATGCAGACAGAGGATGAGGGAGCATTCTGGGCAATGTGGGTGGGCAGCTAGCGAAACTATGTGCCTTCCTGCCACTGGTACCAAGAATAGCAGCATAGCTTATGGTTGGTGTGAGAGCTACTGTAGTGATATTCACTAATGTTGACTCTCTGTGGTGGAGAAAGCTAACTAGTATCTTCCTCTTTACTTTTTCTTTTTCTCTATCTTTTCGCCAACAACCGCTGAAGAATTAGAATTAGCACAAAGAATACACAGCAGTGTTTGGTCAGAGTTTGAGCTGCTGTCCACAGAGTCTGGCAGAGCCCTGAGGCACCGTTTGATGTTGCCAAGCTGGAGAGTGTCATGTCAATCTGTCTATCTATCCACTCACTCTGGGTTAATAGGGATAGAGAGGGATTGACTATAATAGAATAAAATACAATACAGAGTGTCTCGGATTTGCTCAGCTGACCTTGTCACATGCTCCATTTACTTATTAGGCCTAACCCAGGGGTAGACAGCCCTGGTTCTAGAGAGCCACAGTCCTGCTTGTTTTACAACTGTAAGTGCAGAAGCTGCACTACACACCCGATCCGGGACTGTGGCTCTCTACAACCAGGGTTGCCCACCCTGACCTAAGCTATAGTGACCTGAACTTTAAGGTTCACTTTTGACGTTTAAAACAGCCGTTTGATCAAGTCCAGCTTATTTGATTCTGGAGCTTTAATTCACATCTTGTGACCTTCCTCAGCACAGTAAGTTTCAGAAACAGTAAGTATGTTATTTAGTAGTCATACCCATTAAATATACAGTACGTATGGGATTTTTGTGTGTAATAGTGCTGCTACTTTTTCACTTCAAGGTTAATGTTTTATTTCATAGAAAATATTTATTATTTGTGATGCTAGGGAAGGTTGTGTAAGGTGAGCTGCCCCATCTCCTACAGTATACAATGGAATAGAATAAAATACAATAGAAAGGACAGTGAAAAGTCTAAGGTGTGTGTTATATTGTGCCCTCAAAAACTTCTTGCAGTGAAAACAAAGATCTGTATTATGTGCACCACCTATTGCTGAAAAGCTCTGGTGAACTTTTTGGGCTCATCATTTTCTAATAGTTTTCTTCTAAGTTTCCTTGAAAGAACTACTATGTTCATGTCATTCTCAGAAATTGCAACTAAAATAGAAAGAGTGATTAGTTGGTACACTTCCTCTGAATTCTTTGCTAATTCCTTAATTAATTCAACGTTAAGCTGGCGTATCCAAGGGTGTTTTAGTCAGAGCACAGGTCAGATGAACATGCAGAAATGTGCCCAAGCAGGAAAATCATGGATGAATATTTGCTTTAGTTTAAATAAAGAGGTTATAAAATTAATAGTTATCCCACTATCACTATATAACTGGTGGTGCAAGAGGCTCCATAGCACCATGCCAATGTGTTCTTCTAACACATCTTCCTCCCGTCATGCTCTGTAGCAAACTAGATGCTTTCATCTACGACGCTGCAGTGCTGAACTACATGGCCGGCAGAGACGAGGGCTGTAAGCTGGTCACCATCGGAAGTGGCAAGGTATTTGCCTCCACTGGCTACGGCATTGCCATCCAGAAGGACTCAGGTTGGAAACGAGCTGTGGATCTGGCCATCCTCATGCTGTTTGGAGATGGTAAGGACTTGTATGCCAGTGTTTTACTTAAACATTTCACAGCCAAATAGCCATAAACGCTCTGTTACTTTGGTATAAGAAAACTAACCTATTAAACTGTAGACAGAGTTTTTGTTTTTATCACAGAAGTCTTATGAACATAAGCGTGTGGATGATTTAAATGGTATGTCACATTGTGTGAACCTAAGTCTGAAGTCAGCAAATTTACACGACAAGGTACACTACATCTATGTGCTAAGGTCAGAGGTGTCAAATTATACATAAGGGAGCTGTGAAACAGGAAGCGGTCGCTGCTTGTTATGGTGACAACCCAGGAAACCTGCTGGTGAACGCTGGCACTCAGTGAGACCTCCTGAGCCAGGTTGGCACAGTGGTTTCCATAATCAACAGTGAGGCATCAGCAGACCTGAAAAGAAGCAGCTGCTGTAGTTGCTCAAGTTAAAAGCATGGAAGAGGTTTATTTATTTGGCAACTAAGGTTCTCTCAGCACAACATAAAGGCCATTTCAGCAGTAATTAAAGACAGTAGAAGCACCTCTGTCTGGACAATATCACCCTTTAAATGTTAATACCTCTGGATATTGTTGGAATATTGTGATTGACATATTTTTTCACAGTCATGTGATTTTCACAAACAAGGCCCATGGTCTGTCAGACTGGAATGGTGACCATTCAGCAGCGAAATATATTATATTATCCATATATTTAGATATAAATGCTGTGACACTTAATAAGAGAACTCTTTCAAATGTGTCAAACAACAGGATTTGAGAGTGTTTGAGAGCTGTGTGATTTTTTGTTACTCTTGGTCCGCATATTGTTCCAGTTTAGCATATTAAAAGAAAAATCCCTCCTGGGTAGAGACTAATGTGGAGCTCTAAGTTGTCTTACCAACAACTTCTAAGTCTCCTCAGAAGATATGGACATAAAAGCTGTAAAGCTCAGTCTGCACTTTAGAAAAGTCCACCCTTTAGCACCTCCACTGGCTGATAAATGACGTGCAGAGTGCATAGAAATGGCCTAATCTAAGTTTTCCAGGCAAACATTTGTCTTTGTAATAATATTTTTTTCAGCAAAGTGGTACTACTATGACACAGTTTGAATTATGAGTTTGCTTCACATTAGTTTACAGAAGTTAGCAACTATACCGTCTATATGCATTTTGTTTGTCTGTAGACTGGGTTTGTTTTGAGCCCCAGCTGTTGTGTGCTTTGGGTAGGGACTGAAAGAAGGTGGCACTAATCCATGAGGGCCTTTGCATTGAGAGCTGCCTTTTTACGATGAGTGAACCATTGGTTAGGATGCAAAGTTGGCACCTCTGTTCGAATGAGTTCTGTCGACAAGCGTCTCAGAGGTCAGGTTGGGGTTGATGTAGGACACACTCCAGGGATTTGTCCAAAATTAGTATTGTCTGTGAACAGAAGCACATAAAAGGAGCCCTTTTATTAAAATTAAAGATGAATGTTTTTTTTCTATGAACTGGCTTCATCTTGTGCTTTGGCTAAGACAAGTAAAAGTGTATTACAAAGACGTGACTTTTGATATTTTAGTGATACTAACCAGGAGTGTACTCACTTTTGTAGTGTACGATGCTTGTTTTTTTCAAAAAAAAATTTTTTTTCATTGTGTGCTTTCTTCATATTACCATTCATTATCAAGTGACTGAAATTACATCATAACCACTAAGCCATGACAACTATGCAAACTGTGTTCATTGAGTAAGGCTGCAAAATGTGAAAAAACAAATAAGTGGGCTTTTTGTAAATTTTTTTGAATTATTTGACCAAATTATATACAGACATAATGTAGTAATACAGATCTCTTGTGTTGCAAAAAATAAACTCAGATCAGACTTGGCTGGATCCAAAAATGGTGATCAGGACATTCACATATTTGACAGAGGCCTGTCACATTTCATAGGGGACTGATTATAATCTCAAACAGGCCCTCTGACCTCTAAGACTGATTACTCAAGTGACAACTGACATTGGCATTAATTTGCAACTAAGTGGGTAATCGATTAATCCTCATTTTAATGTATCTGCACCCGTGACAGCGGGCATCTCGTTTGTCCAGCCATTTAAATCTTTTGAACATAATATTTTGGGGACAACTTTAGAGAAAGATGTCATGTTCAACACTATATCTGACAAATGCTTGGAGGGATTTTCATTACATTTGGCACAAAATTGTTTCTGTGATTCTGGTGCTTAAAGTATCAACATAATGTTGCTTACTGACAATTAACAAGTACAGTATTGCCCTTTCTACACCCTGCCTATAATGAATGTTTTTATCTGAAATAGAAAAACGCTTTAAGTTAAATTTTATTACCTGCCTTGAGTTGCATGTATAAGAAATGATTGTCCCTGGACAGTCCAGGGTAGTTCACCACTTCCAGAAATAGAATGTGCTTCTTACTACTACCTGCATCCTAGATCATATATTAAGCAGCACATTGGCACACATACAGTAGATGACCTTCATTATGACTTTCCGTCCCAGTGTGTGTGATGGATGAAGGTCAGTACAGAAAGAACATTCACCTTGGATCAACTCTTCAGAAGCAAGATTGACTCAGACCTTGACATCTATTGTTGGAAACCTCTCAAGTGATGTACCTCAAAGTGGCAGTCTGTGCATGCATGTGTGTATGGAAGATGTGCATGTGTTTACATGGGATATGTCTTGTTTTTCTAGCATGTGGCTTTGTGCATGTTTTACTGTTCACCAAAGATCAGACAACATGTCCACACACATTCACCAAATGGCAGGGAAGTCTTATTGTTCTGTCACCTGTGTATATGAGACATTGCCTCTCATTACTTCACGTGGACTGTTCGGCTGTCAGTGCAGATACAGTAGCCCAGGTTAAATGATCAGACTCACTGATGTTTGCTCCTGTCTGTCACATCCTGTTAGAGTCCAGATGTGAACATGATACCAGTCATATGTGCAGAGACAGAGTTTCAGCCTTGGCCTAAAAACAGGAAACTGTGTCCCACATAGCAGCATTCCTGTGGCCCAGATGCAGCCCACACCTTACACTTACACACTCATCCATTTCATGATGGCACTTGGGTGGTCCACTCCTGTTTGCCAGATCTGTGCTACAAGCAGGCCACAGCATGGCCACTTGTCAGTTAGGAACGCCAAGAGCAAACCAATAAGGCAACTTATAATGTGAACTGATTAGAAGTTTCCATCCCTGGTTTTGTTGATGTTGAGTGGGAGTTTTGGACATCCCAAGGAAATAAGGTAAGAAGAGGTAAATCTAGCCTTTTTTTATTTTGTTTGTTTTTTAAAAAACTCCACATATTTCTTTGTCATAGCTTTGTTTGTTGATTATCATAAAGACAAATACAATTGTGTCTACAGAATTATGGGGAAAGAAAAAATAACTTAAATTAAAGGTCATTCTAATTATCACATAAGACCAAAAACTACGTAGACAAACACAAAAGTCAAAGCAAGAACATGAACAGAATAAGTGTGCTTACCCACTCCTGAAAAATTATTAAGATAAGTAGATAGTAGATCAAAAAGGGAAAAATAAAATAGAACAAAAACAAGAATGATGACTAATCTTAAAAATAATAATTACATTTTTAAAAATGGGGAGAAAAAAAGGCACGCAGTTTTAACTCTGGGCTGGTAGATAAGCCAGTAGAGCATCTGTCCCATACTTAGATTGACGTAACAGAGATGATCACATAGGTTGCTTCAAATATGAAAGGGAAATTCCTTCTCTCAGCAAACTAAGTGAAGGGTCCCCATACCCCATCAGAAATATCAGAAGAACCCTTGAGAGTCTGATTTTTTCCAACTTAAGAAAATGAAGAGTGTCCTTGTCCAGTGAATATAAGAAGGCTGTGTGGGAGATTTTTAATTAGTTACTATTAGTATTTTGGTCAGAAAGGTGCAAAAAACTAAGTCGTCCTTTTCATCTTTAGAAAGGGAGAGTTGAGAGGGAAAAACTCCAAATAGGGCACTAATGGCCTTCGGTTGGATTTCAACCTCCATTATCATTGATAAGGCAGTAAAAATCTCTGTCCGGTAAGCTTATAAAGAAGGGCAAAGCTAAAACGTGGATGGCATTTGCTCGGATTGTTGACATCACAAACCATTGTAGAGGTATATTCAATGTTTCACATAGCCACAGGACGTATGGACACACCTGAGAATCTCTATCCAAACCTCTTCTGAAATTGACTCCCCAAGATCACATTTGTAGTGTAGGATATGATAGAACAATAAACAGGAGAGTGTAGTAGGGCCTTTAAAGGCACAGGACAAAGAGAATTTGGTCAGTCAGTTCAGAGGAAGAATCAAGCGTATTGAGCTAGTATTGCCAGTAATAAAAAAATTCTGGTCTTAGTAGCCCTATAATAGAATCTAAGGTTGGGTTTCAGTCTTTGTAAGCATTGTTTACACATCCTGGGGACCTTTTAATGAAAATCTACAGATAATTCTGGTGCTGTCTTATTACAACTCCTAAATCTTTTCATAGTTCTTTGTAGGAAGATGTTATAAATAAAACAGCCTTTTTTTTAACAGCAGACATTTTGAATAGTTATGATTTGAAAAACATAGACATAGCTAATAGCTCAGCGGGATGAGTATTTTCATTTAGATTTTGTTTTCACTAAAACCTTTTTTCATAGAGAGTTAGTTAAACATTACTGCAAAGACATTGTTATGGCAAAATTAGATAATATATCAATTGCATATATCAAAAACACCTGGCTCCAGGTCTGTAGCTAATGCATAGTCACAGGTGTTGTTGGTATTCTCTATTAAGCCATAGAACAAAAGTGAAAGCTTCACAAAATGTTTTTAATGAACAAAATAAGCCACACCAGATTATTTCGCTTTTTGACCTGATAGTTTTGTGTTTGCTTCTACTCAGTAGCAAGCCAATCATCATAAGACTGCCACCTACGCTGTGCTTCCTTTCTCTCACTAAGGTTCATTTAGGTAAGAGAGTGCTAGTGAAAACTAGTTAGCAGCTGTCTGAGACAAACATGCACATTCATCTGCACAAACATCCATGCAAAAAACTGTGTTATGTAAGCATTGGGAGAATATATACCCCCCTGATCTCACACAGACATACATGAAAAACAGGCCATTGGTGCAGATCAAACAAATCTCTCTGGACATGTCCTCCCCCCTTAGCAGTCCCCTAAGGGATGTGGAACTGATGGGGGCGCATTTTAAGGTGGCAACGCTCATCACATGACCACACACAATTCATCCCTGAGGAGTGTCCCGGCAGTCAGTTGTTTTTTTCTTCCACAACAAGGAAGGGTTAGCCTTGCACAAGCAATCCTTAATGAGAATAATCCTCGAGGGTCGTTCAGTCACAATAATGCAATATGACGTTTGTTGCACGTACGTGAGACCTGAGCTGTTTTTGGCATCAACCCCACATTTAAGAATGTGTCCTCTTTATCTTCTCACACTTACATGTTCAGACACCTACTGGCAGATCCATGCAAGTGTGCAGTTCACACAAACATACACTCAAACAATAACACAGTGACCTGTGTATATGTGCCTCTCCTTTTTCCAGGTGAGATGGAAGAGTTGGAGGCCCTGTGGCTGACAGGCATCTGCCACAATGAGAAGAACGAGGTGATGAGTAGTCAGCTTGATGTGGACAACATGGCGGGGGTCTTCTACATGCTTGGGGCTGCCATGGTTCTGTCATTCATCACCTTCATCTGTGAACATTTGTTCTACTGGCAGCTGCGCTTCTGCTTCATGGGCGTGTGCTCCGGAAAGCCCGGGGTCACCTTCTCTATTAGCAGAGTGAGTGTGTGTATTTTATTTTAGGGCTGACCTTTGTCGTCCTGACAGGCAGATCACAGGAGTGGTTGTTTTAAAACCACTGGCTGTGGTTGAGGTGTATTTAGTCGGTCAGGGGGATACGATGACTCACCTGACTAACCTGTGGCTTTTTCTAGCTCAGGCACTTGTTAAACAACAAAACAATATCCAGAGCATCCACCCTGTGTTATGCAAAACATCCAGCGTCTCAACTTTTACTAATACATTTAGACTTTTTATAACATACTCTAAGTCAGTGGAGCTGTTATATTACAATAATATAATATTATTATCAGTCCAATCCAAAGCTCTCTTATAAAACTTATGTTCTTTTGCAATTCAACTGCAAATATGATCATATTATAGTTATGTTCTGATGCAATGAATGAATCACTTTGTTTAATAATGGAAAGTGGGCCTTAAGGAAGTGGTTAATGCCCAGCATATAATTTGCAGGACTGCCATATTAGAGAGTTTGACTCCTGAGTCCCGTATGTGGTTGGGTTAAGTCATCAGCCACACATCTGAAAGCACTTTTTAGCTTATAAGACTTATTTAGCTTTAAGTGCAATGAAGATTTCATGTGTGAAGTACCAATTTTCTATATTAAACTTTAAGTGCCTAAACACAACCATAGATAAAGTTGTCACAAAAGTCAATGTTCTGCTGCAAGATTGGATATTTTTGTGGAAATAAATCAGTTACCAGGTACATTTGTTTAAATTTCAACATCAGTATAGTTGTGCCTTGCCGTTGACTTAATAGTCAACATTAGAGCTTCTTTCATGCACTCCAGATTATCTCTGGGAGATCAGGTCCAGATTTTACACAGAGTAGCACTTGCAACACACATACACAGCATCCACTCAGACATACGACGTTTTAAATGCTTTCTCACATCAGGGGAAATAATCCATTTGATTTGGGTGAGGAAGGGTCTCTGAGTGGAGTGTGTAGGAGGCATGTTGTGACAAAAGTACACCTTGGAAATCAGCTGTGTTTTGTTTACAGCACATCGAAGCAGAACCAATCAATACAACAGCAGAAAGTGTGATAAATATTTTCCATATTTAATGGTGTTGTGCTGAGCAGAGCTACAAACAAGGAATTCTCTCTCTGTGATTACCTGGAGAATTACCTGCTGTGTTTACACCTAGGCTCACACAGACATTGCATGTACTTTGTACTAGGGGGCTGGCAGGAAAAAGTCACCCGCTTAAAGTCCAGAGAAAGTCTGGAGTCCAGTGCATGTGTGAAAGCAGTTTATCCTAATTGAAAATGTAATCTCATTACACTTACATTCCTTACAAAGCATATTTAGAGAATGATTGCAGGTTACTTGTATCAAAATATATAGGAAACAAAGTCACACAGTATAAAAATGTGTGTCCTTTTCAGTGTTGGTCATTAGTTTTCATTGTTTGCAAATTTTATTAAACAGAAAAAATGCAAAATTTGATTTGCATAAAGAATCTTCTTCCAAAGAGTTTTTATTACATTTAATAAACTGTCAGGTACGATAGCTCCTTTTAGAGCAGTAGTCTGACTAATCAGATAAATCTAAGATTTTTTTCCAACTGCAACTGCTAATTTATGACAGCTTCATAACCAATAAAAATGAAAAATAAAAATATTGCAAGAACAAAATGTTTAGTCAGAGTAAGTTCTGTATTAGGACTAGTTCATTTGTTATGTCATTTGATGACGTGAATGTTCACTGGAAGGTGGGATGAGAATATTAAGGACATGGTAATATTTTTTTATTTATTTTTTTGAGAGGCTTTGTGCTCTCATCTTTTTTTCTAAAATATTCATGTATATGAGGTATGAAAGGAGTGGTGTGAAAAAAATGTAAAGGAAGAAATGGAGAGAAAAGCTAAACCCTAATCCAGATTACCTTCTCGCCTGGTGGGTTGAAGCATACTGACACTTCTACTTTTTCCTATGTTTTATTGACTTTGTTGCTAATCATTCTGACTTTGAGATTCAACAGTCACAGACAAAAAAGATACCAGTCAAGCAGGAATTACTGAGATTCTGCTTCTAGAAGCACATTTCATTAAGTTTTAAAATATATTTCTTCTAAAAACATACTGTAGCTGTTACAAGAAACCTACTGTAGTCTTTATTGCCTCTTCACTCATTAAAGACATTGAGAAAACACTGTTTAGCACATGTGTTGCATGGATTACCATAATAAGACAAGGAAAAGATACAACCACGAATTGGTTGATGTGCTAGCCTCGCTTAAGACACGACCCCTGATAGTGTTAATGAAGCCCACTGTGTATAAAATTTCACTGTTTATCAACCTAATTTTGAGGAAATAAAAGTGACCTTTTGTGCTGCATATCCTCAGATGGTGATCTGAAAACACTCTGCTCAGATAGGTCACTTAACATGTTGTCTTCCGAGGTGTAATTCATTTGCATAATGCTACCTTTTAAGAGGGGCTAGGGCGACGTTGTTAAATGCAAATTGTCATTTAGCAAATTACAACTTGTTATTATTTGCCTGAGAAAAGGACACCACTGTTTATGTGTATGGTGTTAGGGCTGGAGGTGTTTGTGATTGTAGTGATATTTGGTTTACACCTGTTCAGACTAATCTAAAAGAACCTAAATGACCTTGAGCTCTTCAGAAATAAAAGATCCCCAGAAGGGAAAATTCACGTCACAGCAGCAGTGTAATACAGATTTAAGTATTTGTTAAAATGGCAACACTCCCCTCTGTATTTTTAGCTTATGAAACAGTGATATTTTTATGCAAATTCCTTTTACACTATAGCTTTAAGAGTCTCTCTAACCTCTAATGTGCTTGATTAGAATAGAGTGGCAACTATTACTTAAGAAGAGGCTCTACAGCCAGATATCTTTTAAACATTTCCATGATTGATTTTACATTACAAGAAAGCTAAATGCTGATTATAGTGCTGCATTCAAGAAAATTGCAGTTCATATACTGCATATAGAATGTACAAAGACAGACAAGTGATGAGACTGCAAAGGTCTAGGAAGATACAAAGGAAGAAAAAGAGGTCAGTTAGCAAGAGTCACGATGAAGAATAAAACTGGTAGCAAGACAAAGAGAGTAAAAAAAAAAAGACACGCCTGTGTGCCAGTAACCTCTGTACTATTACCTTTCACTGGAGCCGTAGTAGCTATAGATGTAGAAAGATAAAGAGGATCCCAATGGAGCGGCTGCCGCTCACCCAAGCACCTGAAATGAAGATAAAAGAGACACAAAGAGAGAATAGAGGAATAAAAGAAAAGAGAGTTGACAATTCAGATTCATGAATGTAGCTCAGTGATGGGGAAAGAGACAGACAGAAACTGTTTCTGACAAGACGAAGCCTTTAAGGAATGTTGCCTCGTGCACTGGCTAGTGGTTAGTATGTCCACAACCTTCGGGGTTTGGCTGTTGCTTGGACCACAGATTCCCTCAGCCCCCATTTAAACACGCTTGTTGACTTAATTCGCAAAGTCTTCTCCCTTGCTTCAAAATCTGTCTTCTACCAACCAAGCAAAACAAACACACACATATTGATGAATGATGACGTTTAAAATAGGTTTTAAATGTTTTTGTCGCTGATATCAATCGGCAGCCCAACACATTTTTACAAAGTGATTAATTTCCCTGTCAGTGTTTTTATGTCAGACAAAGAAGCAGCACACAAGCTGATGACACCAGTGTCATCTGAATTTAAATGGCATTGATTAAACCTATCGACTGGTGGTCAAAACTAAGAGCATACTGCAGTTATCAGACAAGCTTTGATCTACTCATTCACCTCTGCCTCAGTCCTCTGTATCTGAGGTGCAATCAGCAGCAGCCGTGAGGATCCGTGCTGTTCCCCTGAGAGAAGTCACTCATGAACTCAGACCCTATTATTGTTTAATAGTGTGTAAACAAGCCATTTGTCAGAGACAACATGGTAAAGCATTAACCTATCTCAGCCTCTACATGGCTCTGTCCACCTATTTCTTTTCCTGTGTATTTCTATCTGTTTAGATGTGTGGTGTTTGGCTCCATCACTCTAATATTAAATCCCCTCTGGTTCTTGACTCCTACTGCTACATATTTTCTTGTTGTTTTCCTCTCACTTTGACCTCCTACTTTACCACACTTTCTTGTCTTCTTTTTTCCTCTCATGGCCTGTCTCACCCTCTATTTCTCTTTCTGCCTCCCTTTTCTTTAAATTTTCACACTCCAGGGTATCTACAGCTGCATTCATGGGGTACAAATTGAGGAAAACAAGTCAACCGTAGATTCACCTTCGGCCACCATGAAGAAGAACATGAACAACACCCACTCCAACATCCTGCGGTTGCTTCGCACTGCCAAAGACATGACCGCCGTCCCAGGCATTAACGGCTCTCCACACGCCGCCCTAGAGTACAGCCACAGTAGTCGTGAATCGGCTGTTTACGATATCCAGGAGCATCGGCGCAGCCTAGTGGGTCACCCCATAGACTGTAAGCCAGCACCGCCCTATATGCCAGAGGACAACATGTTCAGTGACTACATCAGCGAGGTGGAGAGGACTTTTGGCAACTTGCCCCTGAAGGATAGCAACCTGTACCAGGACCATTACCGGCACCACCACCCGGCTCTGGGTATGTCCGGCCCCCCACCTAATAGGCCACGTAGCTTAGGCAGTGCTAGCTCGTTGGAAGGGGGCATGTTCGATTGTGACAGTTTAGGGGGAGGTGTAGCGCCCATCTTCACCACCCAGCCCCGCCCCTCTATGACTCACAGGAATACCAATAAATTTGACCTGATTGCTGGCCACACCCCTGCGGATTCCAAGCAGGGTGGGTTCAAGGGAAGCAATGTGTACGGCAGGTTTTCTTTCAAAGGAGGCGCATCCAGCACTGGGCTCATCGGGGGTCATGACAGGTACTGTGGTGGGGGTGGGGGAGGCTCAGGGGGTGATGATGGAAACATTCGCTCTGATGTCTCAGATATCTCCACGCACACTGTCACCTACGGCAACCTGGAAGGCAACAACAAGCGGCGTAAGCAGTACAGGGACAGCCTGAAAAAGAGGCCAGCCTCGGCCAAGTGCCGACGGGAGCAGGACGAGATAGAGCTGAGCGGCTTCAGGAGGAGACCACACCACCACACCGTCCACCACCACTTCCCCCACGGGCCCCTGGCACACCGCACGGTCTCACCTCCCCTGGAGCGGAAGAGGGGAGGAGGAGGGGGTAATTCTTCACCTTACTTATTCCGCAAAGACAAAGAGAACCTGAGGGATTTCTATGCGGACCAGTTCCGCTCCAAGGAGGGCAAGGCCAAGTGGGAACAAGAGGGTGGAAGTGGAGGAAGCGGTGTGGGCGGTGGTAGTGGTGGTGGTATCTGTAAAAGCTTAGTACCTGTGGAAGACTTCCTCAAAGGTAAAGGCAAGAAGCCTGAGTGTAAAGGTGGGCTGGGATCAGTGTCAGCAGGGCAGCAGGCCCACACCTGCTGGGAGAAAGGGGTCTCTGGGCTAGGAGGTGGGGGCATAGCTGGAGGTGACTGGGAGTGTCGTAACTGTCACAGTGTGTGTCACCATGGTGGAGGTGTAGGAGGAGGTGGCACATGCCCAGCTAGCGGAGTTGGGGGGACTAGCAGTCGCCCCAGCTCTGCTAGCTGCAAACGCTGCGACTCCTGTAAGATCCAGCCAAGCAACCTTTACAACATCAGCGAGGATAATAACATGGTGTTCACTGCAGGGAAGAGTAGTGTGGGACCCAGCCAAACACAGACTCAGCGCAGGAAGCTAGGGCCAGGTGGGAGGGTGTTACGGAGGCAACACTCGTATGACACATTTGTGGACCTGCAGAGGGAGGGGGCCGGCCGCATGGGAGGAGTTGGCGGCGGCATTGGGGGGCAGTATCCCCAGCCTCGAAGTGTGAGCTTGAAAGACAAAGACCGCTTCATGGAGGGCCCCAGCCCATATGCTCACATGTTTGAGAGGTATTCAAGTGAAAGGGAGTCTCCCATGTTTGGAGGAATAGGTGGGGATAGGGCAAAAGGAGGCTCCTCTTTCAGTTTGTTCCGTGGAGGCGAAGGTGGGTTGCATCGCCGGTCGGTGGGGGAGAGAGACCTGAGGGACAGAGATAGGGCTATGATGGGAGGTGGGGGCTGTGGTGGTGGTAGCAGA